>CM060682.1:32258744-32486244 GCA_030686995.1 Artemisia argyi | reverse complement strand
CGAGATTTAACATCGACAGATCGTTTAGTGATTAAAAAAAAATGTTTACGGGTTATAAACAAAAAATAATAAGAGTTTGAAGATTTGGGGAATAAACATAATGTTTTGAAACCCGGTTCGGCCCCGGTGGTTCAACCGATTGAACTGTTCCAGTTGAAAATCGGGTCGATTTAAACCGAGTCAACTCGACGGGTTGGGTTGAAAACGGGTCAAATTAAACCGGGTCAACCCACCGGGTTTGAAGCGTCCTAACCCGGTTTTCGATGTGTATTAATAATTTCCAAATGAAATATATGCTTTCAACATTTCCTTTTTTAGTTTTTAACTTTTAACTTTTTTCTTTTTAGTTATTCCTTTATATATAGTATATAGTAGGTACACGCGCGTTTCGGTGGTGGGTACCCTGTGATGATTAACAGGAGAAATAGATCTCGATCAGACCTGATTCATCTGTTTGTATCCGTTTCAACATATCCTCTCTGGTTCATTTTCGTATGGCTTTTATTGGTTAGCCGAATCGGTGGCGACACCGGTTCCCGGTTGAACCCGTTGGTCCGGTCCAGTTTTCAAAACTATATGTAACATCAACTTGTTAGCTTGTATGAAGCTTTGTTTGTGTTTAATTATTGTACTTTTTATTAAGGGGGTGTTTTAATTGGTTGTTTTTAATTTGATAGATATAATTTTAATTGCTTGTACAATGTGAATAAATTATTATACTTTTAAGTTATAGGGTGTTTTAATAAGAATATTAATTACACTATGCATTTTTCTCACATTTAATTATCAAAATTTCACTTTTCAATTTGACCATACACTCTTTATATGTAGTATAGATATCATTTGCATGCATAAATACCATTGTATCATATGAATAAAAAACTTGTACTAATGATAAATATGCAATTTTTGTATTTATCTTTAAAAGGATATATATGTAATTCCTTGGTTAACTCTGATATTTATTTAAAGTGGATAAAAAAATATGTTTTAGGTTGTATTAGATCGAGTTGCCAAGCTAAATAATTTAAATTGGGGTCGAAGGTCAAGGCTATGTTTGGCAAAAGTAGCTGTGAGCAGTAGCATTGAGCAGGAGCAGTGAGCAGTAGCTGTGAGCTGTGAGCAGTAGACAAAAAAGCTCACAGCTTCATAAAGAAGCATTGGGAAAATGAGCTTTCCTAAAAAATAGGAAAGCCCACAGCTCTCATGCCAAACAAACATCAAAAATAAAAAAGCTCATTCTCACCGCTCATTACCCAAAAAAGCTCCAAAAAAGCTCCGCGCCAAACATAGCCCAAGAAACAAAAGAAAAATAAACAATATGGGGTTGTATAAGCACTGTTTTTGATCGGTCAAGAAACAAAAGAAAAATAAACAATATGACTATCACTAAAGGAATAATAAAAATGCAAGAAAATAAATATGGATTATACTAAGGTAAAAACCTTTTTATCCAAGTTTATAATTTAAATTATTTTAACAATTTGTTTAGAAAATAAAAATTGCAATGAAAGCTACATTTTGAAAAATTGGTAAATTGCGATCCTTTTCCAAAACGTAAAAATAGTTAATTTAGGCAAATGATAAAATCTATGTTTTGAAAAGAACAAGAATCATTCAAGTCTTGCTAACGATTTTCCTAAATTATAACATTGACTTTATTAATTGGTTGACTAAATATTGAATGTCAATGTGAACAGAAAATTTCAAATATGATTCTACATTTCAATTTTCACATTCGCTTTCAACATTTCAAATGGTAGAAAATAGACAAAACATATTTTCATCATTTCACTTTTCTTGTCTTATTCATTTTGACTATTTTTACTTTATAAGTAGTAAAGATTTATTGTTAAATTTTGGCTTTTATTTTTCTCCATGATGAAAAAGTTGATGGTTGATCACGGTTTTTCTAATAAATTTATAAATACAAAATTACATAAAAAATAATTTTTTTATATAAAAAGGAGAGCCAACGGTCAGAACAAGGCAACTAAAATTTAAACTTATTGTGAGTGGTCAACTTATAAAGTAGTTTGCTAAAAAAACACTTGTAAGGTAGTTAAAAAGAAAAGATAGTTGGATCTCTAAATTAGATTATTAATTTATTTATTTTTATTTATTTTATTTTTTTAAAAGTAAACGGTGGTGTTTGGTGACTTTTTATTTAGCATCGTTGTGTTTTAAAGTATAAGCGTGTTACATAATTTATAACTTTATTTGCGTTGATCGAGATCCATCCATAATAAGATTTGTTGTGTGATTTTATAGGTTAGTACAAGATGCTTGACAGCACAGCCTGCTTCTGCGCTATGCGATAGCGAACCCATGTTCAGGTTAATTAAACACCAAACATATAACGAGTTGAGCTAAAGTTTATAATTTCTAAGCTACTTGAGCCAACTTTTCTTTTGTATGCACAATATATATCATATGAAATGAGTTTATAAGTTAATGTCATCCCATGAAGACAATATAAACATTCTTTCTTTTGAATCATTTCGGTCCCCATTATGTGTCTATATTTAAGATTATATTTTTGGCTTTTAGATACGAAGAATATGCTGATATTGACTGGAACAATCTTGGATTTGCTCTTACACGTACCGATTACATGTACATGGCTAAATGTACACAGAACGAAACTTTTCAGCAAGGCCAATTAAGAAATTATGGCAACGTTGAATTAAGCCCGGCTGCTGGGGTCTTAAACTATGGCCAGGTATATAACCAAAAGAAAATAACTAGAGAAAAAAAATAAATCAAATAACACGAAGTTAAATAAGAGAGAGTGGGGAGAGACACGGTGAGAAGAAAAAATAAAATGAGAAAATAAGAAAGTTTTATAGTCACACATTTTAAATAAGAGATAAAATTTAAAAAACAGATGCATTTATTTATTTAAATGCATCTAAACTGTATGGTTATAATTTATTTCCACCCTTCTCATTTTGACTTTTATTTTCGCTTAGATCCTAAATCTAATGTTGGGTAGCATTTAATTTTAGTTTTAATATACCCAAGATTAAAGAACTAACTATCAACGGATTGGTTTTCTATAGGGAATTTTCGAAGGTACAAAGGCGTTTAGAGGAGAAGATGGCAGGATTTTCTTATTTCGACCCGATCAAAATGCAATCCGTATGCAAATTGGAGCCGAGAGAATGTGCATGGAATCTCCATCCGTACAACAATTTGTCGATGCAGTGAAGCAAACCGCTATGGCTAACAAACGTTGGGTATTACTCGTTCTCAATTTCCTATTTGATATCGTGACATAATAATATGTACAAATCAAACTCACAATATAAAACGAAAACGTTTTTTTTCATTTTGTGGTGTTTTAATTTTTATCGGTTGTATTGATATTTTCACATCAAAATCATTCAGCCCATCTGTCATGGTTTTCTTTTACCAAATGGCAAATGTTGAACTGAACAAATTAATGTTTGTTTTCTATTGCATTGGTTTTTGACTGGCTTTAATTAATTTGGCTTTATTGGTCTAGATTCCACCACCAGGAAAAGGATCGCTTTACATTAGGCCTTTGCTCATTGGAACTGGGCCCATATTGGGCGTATCTCCTTCTCCTGAATACACCTTCTTAGTGTATGCTTCCCCTGTTGGCAATTACTTTAAGGTCATATTCCACTCTATTATTTTTCCAACAAATATTGTATTTCAATAGTATATAACTATATATACACTATTTCATATGCTTATACAGTCTTGGTTAAAAAAAATACAGGAGGGTGTGGCACCATTGAACTTATACGTTGATGATGAATTTCATCGTGCAACTCGTGGTGGGGCTGGAGGTGTCAAAAGTATCACAAATTATGCTCCAGTGCTAAAAGCGATATCAAGAGCAAAAGGAGAAGGGTTCTCGGATGTTATATACCTTGATTCAGTTGATAAAAAATACATCGAGGAGGCTAGTTCTAGTAACATCTTCCTTGTGAAGGTACATTATTTCATCATAATGACTTGAAATGAAATAGTACCATTATGATTATAGAGCCACATGTAGCTAATATATTTTCTTTTGGTCATAGGGGAACGTTATATCGACTCCTGCAACAGTGGGTACTATTCTTGAAGGAATTACGAGAAAGAGCATCATTGATATTGCACATGATATAGGATACAAGGTAGATTAATTTGTAACTTATAGATTTATGCATAAAGATGCACGCACATGTAAGTATAGAGGGTTGACAACTTGTTTTTGACTCATTAGTCTGGAGGGTATAGATAAGCTTCACGTCATCAAAAAATACTCCTTTTATTTTTCCCTTCAACTTTCTTTTAACTTTTGTAACACCTTTTCTCTTTTCTATTAATATTCTTTTTATATTTTATTACAGTAATTAATTATATCCAACTACATAAACAACTACCTAAATCAACCAATAAAAGTAATTCTCTTTTTTCAAAAAGAAATAGTCTCTCCCCATCTTGCTTCGGCACTAGAGTCTCTCAAAAGAATTTTTTTTACTTTTACCGCAATAAGAAGGGTGATTTTCCAGCTGGGAAAGAAGAAAAATAGATGGTCACATCCACTTTCCCGAATCCACACCCTTGACCCTTAGTTGCTTTTATTTTAAATAAATCCTCTAAATATGCCTATGATATTATAGGTTGAGCAACGTTCAGTCTCGATAGACGAACTGATGGAAGCTGACGAGGTTTTCACTACAGGAACAGCCGTTAGCATTGCTACAGTTGGTAGCATAACATACAACGGCAAAAGGTAAAACCGCTAGCTAGTTACATTTCATTATAATCTTTCGTTAATCATTCTTGTAGTATACATTTTTTATTATTATTATTATTTTATTTTTCTTTAACTATTGATTTAAAACGAGGGGAGGGCCCCGCGCATTGCGGCTGGATTAGTTTGTTTTTGGCAGTGTTGCATTTTACGTTGTTATTGATTTTGTTACAACGACAAAATTATGATGCAAGTGTACAATTTGTTTTCTATTGCTAATCTCGTGGTCCAAAAGCTAATTTTTTGAAGCAAAATGTTGCAGGATGCGTGTGATAAGGTTTGCCAGTTGTTAATTTTTCAAATTTTTGTCTTTAATTAAGAGTTTTAGAATATGTGGTTAACATTTGTTTTGGGTTGATTATAGCTGTTTTGAACCGATGGTAGGCTAACTTTTGAAGAGCCAGTGGGCTGCTAAAACGGCCCAATCTAGCTCCCTTTTTTTATGGAACCAGCAATCCCTTTTTTTAAGTGTTGCGCCGACAATGGGAATTCATATATATATATATATATATATATATATATATATATATATATATATATATATATATATATATATATACATATATATATAGTGTATCTTTATTTTCAGAACCCTGTTAAGTGCGGGAACTGCGAGAAACTCTAATTTTGCATTAGAAAACATGCATGTTCATATAAAACAAATATGTTTTCTTACATACACTTTAATACACATACATGCATAATATACATGTTCATATAAAAACCTGTTAAGTGCAATAAATCAATGCAAAATGGTTTTATTTTTAAAACTCTGTTAAGTGCGGGAACTGCGAGAACTCCAATTATGCATTAGAAAACATGCATGTTCATATAAAACATGTATGTTTTCTTACATACACCTTAATACGCAGGCATGTGTATTAAGGTGTATTTAAGAAAACATACATGTTTTATGTGAATATGCATGTTTTCTAATGCCAAATTGGAGTTCTCGCAGTTCTCGCACTTTAAATGGTTCTGAAAATAAAGTCTCCCTATATATATATATATATATATATATATATATATATATATATATATATATATATATATATATGTGTGTGTGTGTGTGTGTGTGTGTGTGTGTGTGTGTGTGTGTGTGTGTATATATATATATATATATATATATATATATATATATATATATATATATATGTGTGCAGGGGCGGACCCATGTACAAAGTTTGGGGGGGGCGGTGCCCTCCACGACTTGTCGAAAAAGTTCAGATTTTAGTGTAAAAAAAATTTTTTTTAGACCTTTTTATTAAAGTGCACCCCTCCAAAAAATCAAATTGCCCCCCACCTTGAAGCCAAAAATATAAAAACCTTAGGTTTTAGTTTAAAAAAAATAAAATTATGACCTTTTTATTAAAGTGCATCACGATTTTATCAAAAAAAATTTTTTTTGCCCCCCGCCTTAAAAAATCCTGGGTCCGCCACTGTATATGTGTGTGTGTGATACAACGTCAAATCCAACACCGTTTTGATTGCGTCAATTTGACGTCATTGGTTGCCCTTTCATTTAGCCCAATTTTTGGTTGGTTTCAGCCCACTATGTGCATATGTTTTGCCCATCTTTGCAGCCCGTAATCCTACCGCATGTTGGTTGTACAAACGTTATATGGTTTTGATGTTGTATCAATATTGTCTGATAGGCACATATCTATTGTCAGTAACAATACTATAGTGCCACCTGCCATTCAAGTATTTTAATGCATTACATGTCATGATAGTAATTTGCACTTTCATATAGATGCTAACAGATTACCGCTTTCTACTTAAAAAAATATCATGCAATGATCGACGACGTGAAATTTCATATAGATGCTAACAGTTTACCGCTTTCTTCTTAAAAAATACCATGCAATGATTGACGACATGAAAACATGCCCCGCCGCAACGCGGCGGACCGCCACCGAGCTCGTTATATATAATGAAATGTCGTTTTCTTTGCAGAGTGGATTATAAAACAGGTGACGAGTTAGTAGGTCAGAAATTATACAAAACGCTAGCCGGGATTCAAAATGGAACAATTGAAGACAAATACAATTGGATTGTTCAGATCAGTTAAAAATCTTAGGTGGTTTTTGTTTTTTAAAAAGTGTCTCTTAACAACTTCTTAATCTGACTCGTTCAGGCGCGATCAGATATTTGGGTCATTAAGTACGTTTGTTTTTTTCTTCTCGTTCAGAGGCAATTAGAGGCTCAAACCTCTTAACCAATAAGATGTATAGGGGATGTCTTGTTGCCTCTTAATGTCTTTTAATGTTTATTTGTCGTAAGAATAAAATTGTATCATATTAATATCATTCGGATATTTTTTTACGTAATTAAACAATCAATATTATAGCAGTCAGATTCAGACATTTATGCCTCAGATTCAGATTCAGATGTGCGAATATGATTCAGATTCAGAGTCTCCTAATAAAAAAAAGCACCTTAATATTTTATATTTGTATCAATGAAAAGTCATGTGTGATAAGTAGGGGTGTGCACTGTTCGGTTTGGTTCGGTGTTTGGCTAAAACCGAAACCGAACTGAAATGTTCGGTTTTTATAGAATCCAAAACAGAAATCGTCCGGTTTTTGGCGGTTCGGTTTTTTCAGTTTATTATCGGTTTTGGTTCGGTTATTCAGTTTTTTTGGTTTCTAACCGTTTATATTTGGGTATGGAAAATTTATACCAACAAACTTGTATTATATAGAAAATTGGTTATTCTTATTTATTTATTTTTATCAATATAAGCATATTATTGCACAATTCTATAATTACACACATATATATGAGACACACATATGCAAGTGAACATACACATAGTATGATCATCGTCATATATTTATTGATATATATTCTCAAGTAAACACATGACACGAAAAACACGCATATAAACATAAACGTTAAGATAAATATAATATAAATCTACCAACAAAATATATATGAATTTATAAATTTGATTTATTTAGTTATTTATTCGTATTATATTAATTATACACTATTATATAATAAAATCGGTTCGGTTCTATTTTTACGGTTCAATTTTTGGGAAAAAACCGAAACTGAACCGTAGTTTTCAGTTTTTGAAAAATTAAAAACCAAACTCATCGGCTTTTAGTTTTGGTTGGGTTTTCCGGTTTGGTTTTTTCGGTTTTCGGTTATTTCGGTTTTATTTGCTCACCCCTAGTGATAAGTAATATAGAAATTAAAACAGAGGAGTCTACTCCTTTTTTATAACTATTGTTAGGTGAAATTGTCAAAGAATGATGGTCATTTTGTAAAATACGTGTTTGAGCCAAAATCTTCTAGTGTTTCTTAACTTTGACTAAAAGACTTTGGGATGTTTGGTAAGATGGAATGGAAATCTAAGAAAGGGAATAAGGGGGCATTCACGTGTTTGTTTGCAAATGAGAATCAGAACCTAGAATCAGTCTTAGGGCTTTTTTCTTTTTTTTCTGGATTAAGTGGTTGGGTCCCTTTCTCTTAATGAGTCTTAATGGGGAGGACCACCATTTGCTTCCTCTATCCATATAGAGCATTTAACAGAAAAAGAAACATATTATATGTGTGGCCCCCACAACTATCTCCTCATTAAGACACATTAAAAATAAAAACAAAGTAATTCTACAAATGCCCCACCAAGTACAAGGGGTAACCCCTAGTGCCCCAAAATTAAAAGTTTTCTTCAAATACCCCAAAGGGAGAGGTCGCCCAAGAACCTTAGGCGGATCTCACACAAACTTGCCAAGTGTCCCCTACCTTGTACCACATTTGATATGTATGTTCTTAGGCAACTGGACCCACATTTCTTGGGCGACCAATCATTTTTGACTTTTAGTCAAAAAGTATAGTCTTTTTTTAATAATAAAAAGTATGTATTACTTGGGCGACTGGGTCCCACTATTCAGTATTCTTGGGCGACTCAGTACACTTGTATAGTATTTTATTGTGGTGGAACTTGTGAATACATTTATTTACCCCATATACAATTATACAATACTACATTTACTAGGAAACAACCCCCCAAACACTTTAGCATAGTGCTACAGTGTAAAGTACTCACAACAAATAGTGAAATGTATAGTACTAGCGGTCGTTAAGTATTTAACGGTCGTTAAGTACTTAACGGCTGTTAGTACTAACGAACGTTAACATTTTTTTTAATTCCTCCATTGTCTTAGAGGTTCGTTGCAAATTTAGTCCTTATAACTAACGGTCGTTAAATGCACTAACTACTTCTTTGCCAAAACATCCCGCGGCAACGCGCGGGTGATCCATCTCGTTTAAATACATAATTTAAAAATAATTTATAAATACTTTTATATCATTTCAACCAAATACATTTGAAATACAAAACTTTAAATACATAACTGAAAACAATAGTTTTTTTTTTCTACTTCTTCTTCTACTTTACTCATACTCAGTAAATGTTAACCAACTCCTCATCACCTACATAACCTTCTACACCAAAGGTAACTGTTAAACAAATAACAAAAAAAACTCACAATCAACACCCAAACCCCTGATAATCGCCATTCCTTGCTGCGTGGTGGCAACAGAGAAACACACAATCATCACTGAAACCCCTGCTACTCGCCATTCCCTGCTACTACCTCGACAATGTTTGACGCAAAGGTAACAATTAGATCTAGATTAGAGATTATTGAATCGATTAGAGTTTTGTTGAATACAAATAGAACCACCTTGTTTAGGACGACTGTATTTGGGCCTTGGTTAGACATCCGCGCCCTTTCTGCTGATGTCCATTTGCTTAATTATTTTTACCAAAATAAAGTTAATGTCTATGAAAGTGATGATTGCCCTCCCCTTAGTTTTAAAATAGGTGATAATGTGCTTGAATTTGGTCGTGAATAATTTTGTTTGATAACCGGGTTTCTTTTTGGTCCTGTTTCGAGAGAAGAAACTAACGTGGGTCGTCTTGTTAAAGGTATAGAACATAGTCCATTCCATGATCGATTGTTTCGACACCAAACTGGTAGGAATATGAAAAAGAAAAAGATAAAGGGTGATGAGCTTTTGCCACTGTAAAAGCCTGGGAAAGCGTGGGATGCGTTATCTGATGACGATGCTGTCAGGGTTTGTTTATTGGTCATTGAAACATGTGTATTTATTGGTCGTGAAGGAAGGTACAACATTCCTGATGAGAATCTAAACACACGCCTTGTGTTAGATAGATACTTTGAGTATATGCTATGTAGCACGCGGAATTTACTACAAAGCACTTAGAAGATTGTTTATGTTATGTATATGAACGTATATAAACAATGAGAAGTATAAACACAGATGTTAACCAAACTTGTAGCTTCAATATTATTGAGAATAATATGAGTGATCTTAGTTATCACTAGGGTTACACCTTGAAGCTTTTGCAATTAAGTCGTATCTAAAACCTAAACCTAGGACCTCCTTTTATAGAACAAGGAGTCCTTTACAAGATAAGTATAAAGCTATTAACATAAGATATATACAAGAACTTTTCTATACTTATCATTATACATGATATACTAACATCTAACATAAACAGTGGAAACTCTATGTACTAGCAGTGGTAATGTTGTTTCCACTGCTAGTGTATTTCTGTCAGCAGTTTCTTCATTCATGTAGAACAATGGTAACTGTTAGTGTATTCCCAACAATCCTCCCATAAACTTATGATTTTTGTGTAAATCACTAAGTTTCTTGGAATCAACCTTCTTCATTGATGATGGGGGATTCTTCCAAACACTCAACTTTTTCTTCTTAATTCCTGAGTAGCTCTTCTATTCTGATCTTGTATCCTCTGTAACAATTCTCTAACTTTCTCAGTACTTTCTTGAACTGTTAATCTTGATGATAACAATATTTCAAGAGTTCCAGCTCTAAAATGAAAGTAGCTCTACTATGGTGGTTCAAGGTGGTAAGATTGAAAGTGATAATGGTGCGGCTAAAAACGATAATTGTGTTCCTAAGAAAGATAATGGTATTGTTATAAAATGTGACGATGGAGATGATAGTGGAAGTGGGAGTGGACGAGGGAGTGGTGTAGATCAAAAAATATTATCGCAACGTGAGGCTGCTCTTAATAAGTTTCTCCAGAAGAGAAAAGAAAGATACTTTAAGAAAAAGGTCCGATACCAGAGCAGGAAGAAGCTAGAAGAATAGAGACCACGTGTTCGTGGGAAATTAGTAAGTCCATGTAGTACTGAGGTCTCTAGCTTCAAACTTCCAATACCTGTCACTAGCATCAGGTTCATATAACCTCTTGAGATGAACCCATAACTCTTTAGCCTTCACATCAGCAAGTTCACCCTCCTTGGACTTTTCTTGAACCATTCTCTAAATAGTATCAAGATCTTCTCTGTCACATGCCTTTACAAGAGTTTTAAAATCTCTGTAGACTCCTGTTATTCCACCAAGTCTTGTTATCTTCCAAGCTGCCTGAAATTCATCATTGTGGATTTCCCAATCAATAATGGGATGTCTGACTTGTAAGGGTACCACATCTAGAATTTCTGGATCATAATCAATCAAATCAATCATCTCTTCAACCTGTTATTCACTTAATCTTTTTCTTTCCTTAGCTTGAGATGATTCTTTAACCTTTGAATTCTTAGCAACTTCAGACCTAAGAGTTGTACCAGCTCTTTTGAATCTTTCTGCTTCAATTTCAGATACCATAGGAATAAAATCTTTGTCTTTTCTGAAAGCCCTATAGTATAGACCTTCAATCTTTTCATGTGACTTCCCTTTGAGTTGATGCATATTCCATCCAGCTGCATTACACAAAAACTTCTTCATGCCTTCAATGACTTGAATCTTGGATGGTTGTCTTTGCTTCTTCTGATTCTTCTTAATTGAATTTATCATCTCATTGAGTTCTTGATCATTCTTCATCATTATAAAATTAGCTAGTTAAGCTGATCTTTGTTCAACTGTAAGACTTTGGTCAGCAATAAGCTCAATAGCTTTCTTCTATACTGCTAGATCTGTGTTGATCATGTGTTCAATCTCCTCTTCTGTTGGCTGATAAGTACTTGAAATGTTTGGAATGGGAACTATCTTTGTTGGATCTAAGAGCTCCTATTGAATTCTTTGCTCTTCCATAAACCTTGCTACCTCTTCTTCTTAAGTTTTCTTAGCCACTGTAGCATCCACATCAATTTGAGCTTGAGTTCTTGCTTTAATCTTTCTTGGTTGCTCAGTTGGATCTTCAATGACTAGAGCTTTACCCTTTTCTTTTCTTTTTCTTTCATATTCTGCATCAGTTGTTTCTTCTTGGTGTATAAAGGCAGTACCTTCTAAGGTTTGAACTGCTTGTGGTGTTGATGCAGCAGTACCTTCTTGTTGAACTTTGGATTTACTTGATGTTGTGTCCAAAATTTACTCCGGTGTTACTTGAGCATCTAAGTCAACTATTTCAGATGGATCATCTTGAGCCACTTCCTCTGTTTGTTGTTGTTGTTGTTGTTGAGAGATTTCTTTAGTACCTTGAGCTTCTTCAACTTGTTCATCTGCTGGCTCAAAAGGCTCGTAACCAGAATCAAAGCCTTCAAATCCTCCAAAATCTTCAAAACCTTGCTCAAAGTCCAATTTCCTCCACTCTATCCTAGCGTCTATTTTCCTACCTTGTTTGGGAGAATCACCCAAATCATCACCTGATTCATCAGAATCACCATCTTTTCCTGAGGATGGAGAAGAAACTACAAGCTGAGCAACCATTTTTTTTGTAAGTTTGTTGATCTCTGCTTGCATGGTCTGCATCTTCTTCATGAGCATAGAAAAACCATCTTTGTAAAGTAGCTTGGTCTGCTTCAGTTCATCTTCTAGCTTTTGAATTTTTGTCTCCAATGTGGTACATTTGTCCATCAATTCATGTAAGTTACCACTGCCCTCTGCACTTTCAGTTGTGTTACCTACTAGGAGAGGTGCATCACGGGGCATTGGCTTAGTTTCCTCCCTAGTTGGACTAGGAAGTACTCCTAAACCACCACTACTTGTACCTACACCATAAGGTTCAGGCACATTAAGTGTTGAGATAGGAGGAGTTGGCTGTTTATTCCTCCTCCTATAAGTGTGAGTAACTGTTGGAGTATGGGAGGTTGATTGAACAATGGGTTGGGGTGTGTGTTGGGGTACAGCTGGGATTGCTGGCCCTTCACCCTGTACCTGTGCAATTAAAGCAAGCATATGTGGAAAAAGCTCAATTACTACCCCATTATAACCACTAGTTGCCTGAATCATATTTTGAAAAACTTTCTGTTGCAGGCAAGGAGTAGGATAAATGTTTTTTGTGAGGTAACAACTGATGTTCTTGTAAAACTGTTTGAACAAATCTTGGATGCATTAAAAATTTGTATTTACTCTTCACATTTTTAACCATATTGTTAAATATAAACTTTGAAAAATTGAAAGTCCTGTTTGTAGCTAAGCAAATAAGAGGTATAGCAATTGTGGTGCTAAATTGCTCAAAAGATCTTTGCTTAGGACTTATGCAATGTGGAAGAGTATGAATGAAAAATCTCCATTTTGGGGAGAAACATCCCTTTTTAAAAGTAAGTTTTTGATTGGATGTATCATAACCCATATCAGTGATATATTGGCGAATTTCTGGAACATGTAATGTGATGATACCTTCTTGATCATCCAAGTGGAGAAGTCTCCTAAAGGATGATTCAGTAACATCAATAGTTACACCATCCACCTTTGCTCTTAGGCCAACAATAGGTTCATGTGTGTCTTCAATGGTTATAGCAGTTGCAGTCTGCCAAAACTTCTTGATTTGGGAGACATATATTGTGGGATTAACACTAAAAGCATACCTGATGTGTGTAGCATTCAGAAAATCCACAATCTGATGAAAAATAGGTCCATCTTTGACCTCTGTTTTCTCCAAGTATGCAACCTGGTTGTGTGCATCAACAAACTCCAAAATAGCCATGACAGAAAGATTTTAATGATAGAAGAATAATCAGATTAGAGTTAATTGAAGGAATAACAAGCCAATTGAGTTGAAATTTTATACTGCTAGGGTTTGAGATTAATACGCGTGTGAGAATTTAGTTACTGACACAATAGTTGCAACAACTAGTTCAACAGTACAAACATTTACACTAATAGTGGAAACTTTGAACTAGCAGTGGAAACTTTTTCACAAAAATTTCTAGAGCAGTGGGAATAAAATAAATTTAAAAATAGACTGCTCTTAAACAGTTTTTAGCAAACTACCAGCTATCAACGGATTAGATATGTCTTTACCATGAGCCGCTTGCTATGGACTAGCCAACTCTTAATTGTTAAGTATGGTAAGTTGATAACCATATAGTTTTTGGTAAACTATCAACTATAAATGGATTTGATGAGTCTTTACCAGAAGCCGTTTGCTTTGGACTAGTTGGTTCTTATGTGGATAAGACATGGTGAACCAATAACCATTTGTCATGTGCCTCAGATCCACACTTCATATTATCAAATCCCACCAAATTTGCTTACTGACCTGCATTAGTTAGTCCAAAACCAAGAAAATACAAACCAAAGTAATTCCATTTAACAATTTTCATATATGACTAACTGTGGACACAAACAGTACAAACTATACAAAGCAGTTGCTTTTGACACAACTAGCAATTCAAAAATCCTACACTCAACTTAAACACTTAGACATCAGAATTTTAAGGGTTAAACATTCCAATACCTGTTACCAAGTACTGAAATCTTCCCACATCAAGACCTTTAGTTAATAAATTAGCATAATTATCATCAGTATGAATTTTGACAACTTGAATTAACTTTTTCTCATAACAATCTCTTATAAAATGATGTCTAATTTCAATGTGCTTAGTTTTAGTGTGTTGTACAGGATTTTTAATTATGCAAATGGTACTGCTATTGTCAATATAGATAATGGTATTCATAAAATTGTACCCATAGTCAAATAATTGGTTTTGAAGCCATAATACTTGAGCACAACAACTTGCAGCAACAACATACTCTGCTTCAGTTGATGAAGTAGCAATCATTGTCTGCTTCATACACTACCATGAGACCAACCTATATCCAAGAAATTGGCATCAACCTGTGGTTGATTTTTTATCCAAGCATGCACCAGCATAATCACTATCTGAATAAGTGACCAATTCCATAGGAGATTCTCTTGGATACCATAATCCCAAATTTGGATATGCTTTAGGATATCTGAAAATCTTCTTCATAGTAGTTAGATGAGATGTCTTGGGAGTGACCTTAAACCTTGCACAAGCATATACTGCAAACATGATGTATGGTTTTGATGAAGTGAGATACATCAAGGAACTAATCATGGATCTATAAGTATGCACATCAACTGCTTATCCACTTCTATCCTTCAAAAGCATATGAGTATCTTTGTCAGCAGGAGTGCTTGAAGGCTTTGCATCAGTAAATTGAAACTTCCTTAGTATTTCAGTCACATATTTGTCGTGACTAATAAAAATTGTTAGCCTTAAAGTTTTGTTATATTCGGGAATTGCATTAGTCTTTAACTACAAGGACTAGTCTTGCCATTTGTGTATAGATTACCTTGTATTTTTTGTATTAATACTCCTCCTAGTCCAAATTAGGAGGGTGGATGTCTCATTTGTATCATAGGTGTGTGTGTGTTTTTCCTTCTTCTCTCTAAAATACACACACATCTTCCCTTTCTTCTTTTCTAATAATAGCATGTCTTTCCTTTACTTTGAGCTTCCCAGACCCCCCGAACCACATGAATCACTAGTATTTTCGGTCCTACAATTGGCATCAGAGCTATGGTGATTGATTTGTGTGGATTCGTATCACGTTTTTTAAACTGTTTTACCCCTTATTTTTCGGATCTGGGAATTTTTTTTCCAATCTTTATTGGTGACAGTTTGTTAAACAATGGTTTGTATCCTGTTTTGGTCACAAAAGTCATATACTTTCATTTCCAGTTTCACATCAGTTTCTTGTTTATTTTACAGTCCCAAGACTACAACTTTTGTGTGACAGTATCATATTTTGTGACTGATGTTTCGTATCTTAACCGTGAAAAGTGGTCATAAAAGGTCAGAAAACTCATCGGTAAACTCATCAGAATCTGCAAAAAGACTCGCCGGAATCTTGTCGGAATTTCTTGTATAAGAAATTTTCGGAATGTACTTGTTTTCGAGAACATGTTTCGAAACGTACTATTTTTCGAGAATATATATTTTCGAAAATTCTTTACGTTTTCGAAAACTTTGTCACATTCTCGAAAAATTATTCACAAGTGTCAAAGTTTCGAAAATCTTTCAAGATGAAAAGTTTCGAAAATGTAAGTTCAAAAGTTTCGAGAAGTTAGAGTGATGCAGATAACGACCATGACCAAACCAAATACCAAAAGACTCAAAGTGACCTCAGTAATTACCATCATCAATCCAAGCAAAGTAGAAATAATAGAAATTATATTGAGCAGCCGATTATTACTACCGATCCAAAACCAACATCTAATCCTACAACTATACACGATCTATACCCTCACATCACTACCCAACTCTCAATCATACAAGACTCGTACGTAAATGAAAAAATCAAACGATCTCAGCTAATCAAATCGTGGGCTTCAAAGTAACATCAAACCATCCAAGGTATAAACCACGAAATGAAAATCATCATCAATCTATTTTATCCGAAGACTATGCTTCAATTTATATCCGAACTAAAAAGAAAAGATATATAACAAACATGTTATAATCCATTCTTGGTTCATTCAAAACAATCAAACAAAACAAGGACACCTACCTGAGACCATCTTTCGGATCTTGAAGACATAATGATTTCTTGATTCGAATAGAGCAACAATGAAGAAACATCATATGGTTTTCCTTGTGACGTTTGTGCCGATTTGGATTTGTGATGATAAGGGATTCGATTATGATTGAAGATGAATCTGAGATGAGATATGCTTGTTGGTTAAGAGTGATGATAACTGAGTTGGGGAGAAGCAGTTAGGTGAGAGGTGAAATAATAGAGGCGGATCTATCTATGGGTGTGTTTTTAGGGTTTGTGTAACTTTTAACTAATATCAACACGGGTTCTCAAAAGATGGGTTGGATCGGGCGTAAATGTTTGGATCGGGTTTATCTTCTACTGGGCTTGTGATCCGAATTTTTTCCTTTGGGCTAAAATTGTATAACGCATGATGGACTGGATCTATAAGTTATTAGTTGGACTCAAATGATGGGCTGAATATTATGCACACAAAAATTGTCATCCGATTATTTTTTATATAAAAATTTTGCATACAATTTTTTATATATTGGTATAAATGAGTGGTATTTTGGGTTACAAATTTACACGGGGATACATATTTTGACGGCTACAGTTTTTCAAAGAATATCAAATGTGACTACGGGGATGATTCGTTATTATTTATTTGGGTTTGAAGTAACATTTGACGGGCGCGTGCACTTATTTCGTCTTCTTTCTTTCTTCCCTTCTGCGAAGATGACTTGTTTGGGCATATATTTATGGTGACGGAGACTTGGATATCTAGTTACTTTTGTGATTCTTCTCTATAATCACAAAGTTGCTATCACTTTAAGGAGTTACGTTGTAGTGCTCAGTGTCTCACGTTGTTGAGGATATGCCAAGAGGGATTGTGCTTATTACACTTCTTTAGGAGTATATGGTACACCGTTCTTAGTCACAAGGATAGTACAAGCTTAAGTAACAAGTCTGGTTATTTTACTTCAATCTCAAGTTCGTCATATCGGGTTATCTTCATATGTGGTTACTACAAAAAGCCCTTGTTTGATACAGGGGGTTGGTAAAGAGTTAGACAATTTCAAATGGTATTGTTAGTAGATTGGGTTTATCGACATCTTCTCATGAGCTGATATGATTAATGACAAAGTGCTTCTAGTTAATGATTCTCGTACACATTATTATGCTGATTCCGATTAATCATAACCATCAGGGGAGAGAAATGTGTACATCGAGGACGCACAACAAGTTCACATGATCGGGTTTAATGATTTATGAAATTATTTTTGTCAGAGATTGGCTGATTCTATATCCTTATTTTCTCATCTTATTCTACGTACTTCTACCTTATCCACCTTCACCAATTTCGGGCAACAAATTCAAGATGATCGGTGTCTCAACTTGTTACTTCGGTGTTATCGTTTCATGTGTACGTTATGGGCTGATTTGCTATATACAAGATAACTGGAATGCATTTGGTGAGATGAAGATGTTGATATTCTGTTCCCCCGAATTGACAATCTTGAAGAAGGTCAAGTCTACAGTCTGTTCTACATTTTCCGCTGCGTGTTAGAAGAGTAAAGACGGTTTGCATTTAATTATCAAAAGACTTCTTCATATTCAGGGCATTCATCAGAAAGGTTGTCAGTTTGGGGGAGAGCGCTAATTAGGGGAGAGTGATTAGCCATACTTAATCCCTAATTAGATTTGCTCACATTGTTCTTATGCAAGTAAAGAGATGGCAGCTGAGAAGATTCAGGAAGCTGAATGAAGTAATGAAGTTTGAAGATCACTCTCGGAGCTGCTGCACCTATGTTTTGTATTTAATTTTACTTGTAGGGAACATTGTAAGCAATTCCCATATAACATCACTTTAGGGAGCGATTGTTAGCCTTAAAGTTTTGTTATATTCGGGAATTGCATTAGTCTTTAACTACAAGGACTAGTCTTGCCATTTGTGTATAGATTACCTTGTATTCTTTGTATTAATACCCCTCCTAGTCCAAACTAGGAGGGTGGATGTCTCATTTTTATCATATGTGTGTGTGTGTTTTTCCTTCTTCTCTCTAAAATACACACACATCTTCCCTTTCTTCTTTTCTAATAATACCATGTCTTTCCTTTACTTTGAGCTTCCCCGACCCCCCGAACCACATGAATCACTAGTATTTTCAGTCCTACAAAAATACCATCTGATCTTTGTTGTACTTAAAGTCCCTGAAAGAAAGTGAGCTCACTCATAGAACTCATCTGAAATTCTTCTTTCATCAGCTTCTCAAATTCTTTGCACATCTCTTGCTTTGTAGTGCCAAAGATGATATTGATGAGTGCTCAAACATTCATCATTTTTGGTCAAATCTGAGCTGCAAAATATTTAAAAACACCCAAAAATACATCAAAATACTGAAAATATCCCAGGGATTGTATTTTATATGTTTCAGATGTAAAATGAGTAAAAACAGATGAAAAACGAACAAAGTTTGCAAAATTGGTAGTTTCAGTCCCTTAACTTTCAAAACTTGTCAAATTTAGTCCCTAGGCATTTGTTTTATAAGAAAAGTCACCAAAGGTCCTTTTGAAATCATAAGTTATCATATTTAGTCCTTTGGTAAAAAGATTTGAAAACTTACAATTTTGGTCCCTATACTTTCAAAGTTAGCAAAAATAGTCCCTGAGGGTCTAAAAGTAAAAAATTGCAATTCTCACCCTTGGGTTATTAGTACCTGACATGAATCACCTTTACTTGTACTTTGGGAAAGTTTCAGTTTTGGTCCCTGGAAGTTTCAGTTTTTACACATTAGGTCCTTGGGCTTAACTTTGCTACAAACCAAACAAACACCTTTTACTTATAAACCCAAGTCCAAAGCCAAAACATAAACCCTTATCCCTATGGCCCATTTCACTTCCCAGCCCAACAACCCTTTGTAATATTAACGGGGTCAAACCCGTTGACCCTCTTTTCCCTCCCACAAATACCACCATCACTGCTCGAAAACCACCCCTGCAAAACCACCCCCACTTAGATCACCAACTCTGCATTCTCCCATCACTTGTTCCCCTCCACCAACACTAAAAACAAGAATTCTTAATTGCTAAATAACTTCTTCAAGTTATCAGTTAGTGGGTGTAGACTATTTTGGCGCCAAAATCCATATTGAAGGCTGAGATCATTCTATCCTAAATCAAGGGTCCAGATTTGATGGGAAATATTCAGAAGGCCACCTAGAACCCTAATTGTGTCTATAAAGAAAGAAAGAAGCAGTTTGAAGGAAGTAGTAGTTAATTAGTGTAGGTGTAGTGTAGAAATAGTGTAATTTCACTTTTCAGTTGTAATCTTAGCTAAATAAAGGTTGTTTTCAGTTAATTCAGTGTAATTTAAACTTTCTTACCCCTTTAATTCAAGTCTTGTTAGCATTTTCAGTTTATGCCATTTCCACTTGAAATCTCAAATTCATTTTATATTGTCACATGTTGTTGTTTAATGTTCATTTAAGCTCCATTCAGTTCACTGGTAAGCTTTTATAATCTTTCAAAGCTTTAAAATAGGTTTCATTCAGTTTAACTAAAAATATCAAAAATTCCAAATAAATTAGTAGAAAATAAAAAATTCAGTAGAGAAGAAGATGCAAGCATGGAGCAGGGCAAAGAATGGATGGCCTTGGTTTAGGCGCCTCATGGGAGGCTATAGGATATGGTAATGGTCCTTGGTAGCTTAGTTCTCAGTTTGGATAAGTTGTAAGCTTATTTCTCAATCCTTTGCATAATATTGTACAATAGCTATTTTCTGTTGTTCTCTGCTCTTTTATGTTTATTTGGTATTTTAGAGTTAAATTATTGCTTAAGATTATATATCTGTTCTTTGAAATCCTTATTTGCTCATTGTATGCATTTCACTGCCATAATAAGCATTTTAGAGATTAATGAGTAAAAGTTGTTATCTTTGGTATTTTTATACTTAAATAAGTTCATGTCATCATAACTTGACCTTCTGAAGCAAGTTCATGGTTTAAAAATCTCATTTCACTTGAAAATCACAAAATCAATGTTGAAAAGGGGTGTTTGAATCTGCTTTAATTTTAGTGTTAGAGTTGTTACATTGTTGTTTCCCCTGCACTAGTAGTCTTTATTAGGTTAGGATAGATTAATTATAGCATAAAATGGTAGGTTCATAGCATTAAAAGTCAAATTCAGTTGCAAATTCATGTCCAGCTCACATAAGTTAGTTTCATAATAGCATAATCTTCATTATAGTTGTACTAGTTGATAAGTTAGCTTAATTCAGTTTTTACTTAGCTCATAACTTAATATTCAGTGAGTAGAGATCAATCAAACCTGACTTTAGTCAACTTTTAGAAAAACATCAAAAGTCAAATTTTCATAACTGATGAAATAGGCCAGAATATGAGATTAATTTTAGAGTTCAATACTGATTGAAAATGAATAAAAGTTAATGTTTTGTGTTCACTTGTTGCTCATCTTCCAATATCAAAAAGAAAGTTCAGGTTTGAGGGTCATTTGCATAGGTAGATTTGATCATAAAGTGACCCATCTGCTCATTAACCTGCCTTGCACCACCAGTTTGACCCTTTTTTCTTAAAGCCATATCTTGCTCATTTGTTGACCAAATTTCTTGATTTTTGTTGTTTTGGGAAGCCCTCCTGGCCATCTTCTTGTGCATGTACTTTTTTTTTCTTCGTTTTCATGCTTATTTGGGTGCTTAAAAATAAGCTAGAAGTAAGGCCTTTAGCCTTCTTTTATTGAAATTGATAAGTACTCGATTTGGCTGACGGCCAGGGCTTATTTTAGGTTTTTGAGTTTAACTGAGTTTGTTTAGGTATATTACACTATAACTGAGCTTTTGGTGCATTCTAGTGCTTATTTGCTTATTTGAAGTGCTTATTTGCCCAATTCAGCTTATTAGTGGGCTTATCTAACTTTTTATATTTTTCCTAGGCTTAGTATAATATTTTAGATTTTCCATAAAATTTCTAGATTTTTCCTAGCTCATTTAGTACTTTTCTTATTTAATATTAGTTTTCAAGTAATTTTAAATCATTTTAAATTCATAAAAATTAAATAAAAATCCAAAAAAAAATTAGTTTTCCGTTTTAAAAATAAGTTTTAGGTTATTTTAGATTTTTCAAAGTTAAAATTTCATTTTTCTAGTATAATTTCATATTTAATTGTATTTTAGTGTATTTCTAAATAGTTAAAAATAGTAATTAATTAATAATAATTAATATAATAGTCTAAAAAATAATTTTCTTTTTCCAATAATTTTCTTTTATCATGTGAATTCAAAAAATATAAATTTCACATCATTGGAATTTATATTGGTCAGAATTCACGTTTTATTTTGTACGTTACATCAATTTTTATTTAATCGTACGCGTTTTAGGTTTTTAAACATTTTAGGTTAATTTGATTTCATGTTTTTGTCAATATAGCTTGTTTAAGCTAATCTCTTTTATATTCCTTAGTTTAATCAATCATAACCCCTTTTCCATTCATTTTCACCCGATCAAAAGCACGTTTAAATACCATCCACACCTCGTCGGGACATAACGACCCGGGGAAACACTATACTTCCACGGAGCATTGACCCAAGCAGTTTGACCTTGTTGACCATTCCTTGGTCAATATAAGTTGACTGTTTAGGGCCAATCAAAATTTGGCGCCGTTGCCGGGGAGTTTGTGCGCGTATTCTAAACGGTTTTATAGATTAGTGAATCTGGATATACGTTCTTTGTAAATTTATCCATCCTTGTTCATATTATTATCATATAAAAACAAAACAGTTCCCGAAAACATTTTAAACCTAGTTTTCAATGAACACAAAAAACCCAAAAAGATTTTTCTTTTTTATTTTTATAAAATGTTTATCAAAAATCTCAAAAATATCCATCTTTACCCTCCTACTTTTTTTATTCTTCATTTCTCACCCTCCAAAACCCTTTGATTCTTTCTATGTCTCACCATCACCTTCTTGTTTGTCGATGGTGTGGTAGTCCTTATAATGGTGGTAATTGCCCTAGTTGTGGCAAGGTAGAGCCAAGAAACGGGTCTGTCTATAACCAGAATCCCTATTCCTACCATGACACGACTAATTCATTCCATCAGCTTCCACACCATGAGACCCAACAGTTTTACTGTTGTGAGTATTGTGGAGGACCTCACTACAGCTCTGATTGTCAAACTAGGAATTAGTTTGTCTATGAACAGGTTCCTTGTAACAATCATAAGTTTGGTTTTAACCAGCTTTCACAGTACACAATCCCTCAACCACTTCCTCAAGACGAATTAGCTAGAGCTGAATTGATTACTAAAATAATTATTGCTCAAACTCAATTCAACAAGAACATTCAAAATGGAATAAACTGTCTTCAGGATCTGATTCTTAGGAAACAAAATCCTCCTGTTAACTCATTTTATCTTGAGGATGAAAGTGATGAGGATGAAAGTGATGAGGATGAACCATTTGAAGAAGAAAACTGATGCGTGGGAATCGCAACAGGCTTTACCTCTCGAGGGATCTCGAGAAGCTTACAACCCCCACCAGGCAGTGTACCTGATCGTTGTAGTATAGTATAGTGACAAGTACCGGGGGATTGATCGTTCAGCTTAGGAATAGTGTCGCTAGGATTAGAAAACCTAATTACTAGTTCTAGAGGTGAGGGATGATTATTTTTGTATTTTTATATTTTTATGAAAGCAAGTAAAATCTCGGGTTTTGGAAGAGTGGGCGGAATTAGTTGCTATTCAACTAACCCAAAACTAATATATAATCAAAATAAAATACTGAAAATGAAATTAAACTAATTATTACAAAGGTTGTGAGCAGTAATTGGAGAAATTGTGTTTACATAGACTTCACTACTCCCTAGATATCTTTTACACGTTAATTACTTGTTATAATTGTATGGATGACGGATTGTATTCCTTAATACCATTCATGGGGTGGCATACATAACTCCCCAATTCTATGAGCTCTTATCTCCTCCTACACCATGACCCAACACAACTATAGGGATTGTAAACAGTGGCTCATGCATTAAATACAACCAATAAAGACCTAGTACGCCTCGGTTCATGTTTCTTAAGACGTTCAAGCATGTTACCATTTGGAGATCTGCCAGTTTTCTTACGCCTAACATATAAAATCATTCATCCAAGAACAAGAATAAACAAGTAATCAACACATAATCAATATCTAGGTTTCATTAGATCTAAGCAAACACAAAAGAGATCTAGCCTAGCATAATGGAATTGAGATAAGAACAAGATATAGACAACCAAGACATAGACATATTGATTGAATTAGAAGAACACTTATCTCAATTACAATGCAAGGTATCAAGGGTTTGGAACTCTTGAAAAACCTGTAAAAGATGCACCAAATTCGTCTTTAGGGTTTCACCAAAACTTCTCCCTTTTAATGAAAAAACTAGAAAACTATATATTGGAAAACTGGGGTGACGGCGTCAAGACAACCATGTGACGCCGCCACGTCGCCGCCAAATACTTCCTCAGACGGCCTTGATCTACTTATGACGGCCTGTGTGACGCCGTTACCAACCACGGTGTTTTATTCTTGGCCTTTTGACGCCGTCAGGATGACTTTTGACGCCGTCATAAACTACGGTATTTTATTCTTGATGTCTGACGCCGTCAGGGTATAACTCTTGACGCCGTCACCTAGTGATTCCAGCATGGAAAATTGATACTTTGCCGTTTTCTTCACTTTTATGCTCCAAAAACGTCCAAAATGGCTTCTTTTCCAGAATTCACTCTCCAAGTACCTAAAATCACAAAAGGAACGATTTAGGGCAATATTTGATCAAATAAAGTCGGATTCGGGCTTAAATGACCCCCTAAAAACGGATCATTTTTCGCCTCATCATATACCCTTACACTTGAGATTTGCTTGTCCTCAAGCAAATGAGCTTTTATTCTACTCAAAAGACAAGTTAGGGGTCATTTAACACTAATATAAAAGTAATTACAACAAATAATCGTTCCACTAAAGACCAATAGACAAGCACGGAGGTCATACACAAGCACCTCACAAATAGTGTTTAGATACTCACATCTCTCGGGTGTAATAAAGTAATATAACATTATGGAAATGGAAGATATCTCTCACTACCTGTCATAGCAAAATAGATTACCATAGGCTTGGGAAAGGATCAAACCTCCACCACATGGCGTAAGCACCTAGGATAAACTATCAAAGAGGTCTTTTAAAGGGTTGTAACGTTAGGTATAGGGATATGAATTACACGGTTTTGTTGGATAAAGGAAGTTTTACTGGTGGCGAGTTAACAATCTTGGTTAATTACATGTACAAGATGGCGTTGCTAAGCCAAGACTAGACTCGACTTAAGCTAATAAATGAACAATAACAAAAACATAAAATGAACATAGAATGAAAACGGGATGGTAGTCCGTATGTTTTTTTTTTCTCTTTTCCTTTTTCTTTTCTTATATATATATATATATATATATATATATATATATATATATATATATATATATATATATATATATATATATATATATATATATATATATATTTATTATTTTTTTTTTGCATACACTCTTACCCTACCATCCAAAATAATACATCATAGGGGATTGAGCATTCCCCTTACACTTGAATCTTTACATACTTTACATTCAAATATTCTAATGACTCGAATTAAGAAAATCAAAACACTTGGAGCACTTTTAAAATTAACGTACATATGGGGGTAATAATATTATGTTCTTCCCCATTACTCCATAAAATAAGTACTTACCCATGAGTCCCAATCGTCCCAAAACAATATGTACAAGGATATGACTCGACTTAGCAACCATGTAATCAATTAGAAAGTTAACTTGGGGTTTAACAAATAACAATAATGCACTAAAAATGAGCGCATACACGGAAGGCTAAGGCGATTTGGTTGTACATTTAAGTGGGGTGTAACAAATTCTTCCTTTAAGTAAGATGCTTAAAGTTAGAAACGAAAAGATAGGCTCGGAGGGGTGTACTAGGGGTTTCGTGTACTAAAAATGAGTACAACGCTAAGGGTGTGGGAAAAATTAGTTGACTTAACTAGCCAAGTAATATGACTTAAATGGTCAAGTAATTATAATACGGGTTTAACACAAGGGTGATCCTAATGCCTCTTATCATGTAGTAAATCCTACCACACGAATGTAGTCTCACTAGCGGTCTCGGGATGCATCACTAATGCAAGTTCTAGAGTCTAAATGCTACCGGTACACTAATAAGCACTAATAATGAATGCTTTTCCTATCAAATCTAAAGGCGAACCTCACATATTTGGGTGGAAAATTTTTTCTGAATATACGGTTATGTGCTAGTCATACAATCTCCTATCCATGAGACGCTTGCTATGGATAAAGTTTCACTCCTAAATGTTGTAAAAATTTTTAAATTTGGCGCTAAAATTATACTAACAAGTATTTCTCATAGTTTTATTACACATCTACCATTTAAACAAAACAAACTCAAGCGAAAGTGCATATGTAAGGTATCATCTTTTTACCCTCCCCTTACACTTAAGATGAACATTGTCCCCAATGTTCAAGTAAAGAATGTAAAAGTGAAAAAGTAAAGAGAATGAAATCAAATACTCCCCTGATTCGCTCGGTATGGATTATAGGTGGCCAGGTTAAATCTTCCTTCAAGAAAACGAACAATCAAAGCTTCCCTTCCAGAATATAAATCATCTTCTTGTCGACATAACCTGTAGATCCTGACAACAATAGACAAGACAACCTTGCGTAAAATCGGCGGCATCCTATATAAGTTCCTAAATCCTAGAAAACAAAGTAAGATATAATGCTTGTGGAATGAAGTTTACAGATTTCCTGGAGATTATAAAACTTAATAATTCACAAAAACCATAAGACTCCGTTAGAAAAACAAAACCGGTAAAATTTCCAGATTTTAACTCCTGACGCCGTCAAGAGTAAAACTCTGACGCCGTCAGAATAGACCTGCAGAAATTCTTATGTTAAGTTTCCGGAAAATTTCTGGAAAAACTTGGTCCTACTTCCTGGAAAATCCTGCAAAACTTCATTATGACTCAATACAAGCATTTGACTCTAACAAATACGAATATACATGTTCATTTAATATTGTGGAGAATCATGATCGGTTTGTTTCTTAAAAACATATTTAGGGTTTCCCCTTACACTTATCTTTTGCAAAAATACTTCTAGGTGGAGTTAAGACTAGGCCAAAACAACAAAGTAAAGTATTTCCACATTTTAGTTTAGAAACATGATTAACCAACAATAAAAATAAAGCATGCATACGGAAGCAAATAACAATCAAACAAATAAAATCACACAAAACATGGGTTGCCTCCCAAGAAGCGCTTTTCTTTATTTACGAGTCTTGTAGCTAGACTCAAGGTCATGGGTTACTACGTGATCTCATCATTGGTTCCACTCTCTGATTGTAGATATTCCTTGTAGAAACCAATCACCTTTTTCTCAATCGCTCCCATAATCATTTGGGCAAATTCTTCATCGACTTTATACCTTGGTCCAAGGGCCAAGCAATCTTTGTAATAAAGACTCCTTTTTTCCCATACATAGTCCATGCCCTTTTTCTTATCCTCCTCATTAATATCCTCAAAAGCACCAATGTTGTCCTTATCAAAACGAGATATGAAGCGAAACTCTTTCATCCTATTAGGTATCCTATAAGTGATACTATCGGTGTTACTTGCAAATCGGATCGTACCTTCTACCTCATCATATTCTAACTTAGACTCCTCAACAAATGGTTTGCCAAGCACAACATTGGATAATCGACAATCAATAACATTAGCAAGATCCTCCACAATCATAAAGTCGGTGACAAAAGTGAAATTACCAACAAAGACGCGTAAACCTTTAACTCTCCCGACAAAGTTACAAACTCCACCGGGGTACTTGGGATCCCTTCTAGGTTCAAGTCTTGTTTCCACTATATCATTATAAACCGTTGAGGACATAATGTTGATTGGAGATTTAAAGTCAATGTAAGCATTGCTAATGTGCCTATATCCAATCATACATGGTATCTTAGCATTCTTAGGATCGCCTCTCTTGATCTTAGGTTCAATTATGGTGAAAGGAGATCGCGGGTTATCAATAAGATTATTATAATATGCAATCTCCTCCTTAGTGGGGTATAGATTAAAGTAGTCGTTAAGCTTCGGATCCATTGCCTCCTCTTCTAGTCTCTCAACAATACTAACAAAGTCATTAGGCCCTAGGTCCTTATTTGAATACAAGGCGGTTGCTAGGTCACTAAATGTATGTTCGAGTTCAATCTTAACCAACCTATTAAGCTCTCTAAGCTCCCTAATCTCACTCTCAATTTGTTCACGTAACACAGCCAATTCTTCAGGGGAAAGGGGTGGATTCGCGTTTTCCATAATGGTCAACGGAATAGTCAATGAGGTTAATTTACTAACAAAGGCACAAAGAAATTAGATAGACTAAAGAAGACCTAAAAATAAAAATAAAATCTTCCTAGAAAGGAATCTAGCAAGTAGACCTAATAAAAAGAAATCCTAACCTAGACAATAACTATTCCCCGGGCTGCGGCGCCAAAAACTTGATGCGTGGGAATCGCAACAGGCTTTACCTCTCGAGGGATCTCGAGAAGCTTACAACCCCCACCAGGCAGTGTACCTGATCGTTGTAGTATAGTATAGTGACAAGTACCGGGGGATTGATCGTTCAGCTTAGGAATAGTGTCGCTAGGATTAGAAAACCTAATTACTAGTTCTAGAGGTGAGGGATGATTATTTTTGTATTTTTATATTTTTATGAAAGCAAGTAAAATCTCGGGTTTTGGAAGAGTGGGCGGAATTAGTTGCTATTCAACTAACCCAAAACTAATATATAATCAAAATAAAATACTGAAAATGAAATTAAACTAATTATTACAAAGGTTGTGAGCAGTAATTGGAGAAATTGTGTTTACTTAGACTTCACTACTCCCTAGATATCTTTTACACGTTAATTACTTGTTATAATTGTATGGATGACGGATTGTATTCCTTAATACCATTCATGGGGTGGCATACATAACTCCCCAATTCTATGAGCTCTTATCTCCTCCTACACCATGACCCAACACAACTATAGGGATTGTAAACAGTGGCTCATGCATTAAATACAACCAATAAAGACCTAGTACGCCTCGGTTCATGTTTCTTAAGACGTTCAAGCATGTTACCATTTGGAGATCTGCCAGTTTTCTTAAGCCTAACATATAAAATCATTCATCCAAGAACAAGAATAAACAAGTAATCAACACATAATCAATATCTAGGTTTCATTAGATCTAAGCAAATACAAAAGAGATCTAGCCTAACATAATGGAATTGAGATAAGAACAAGATATAGACAACCAACACATAGACATATTGATTGAATTAGAAGAACACTTATCTCAATTACAATGCAAGGTATCAAGGGTTTGGAACCCTTGAAAAACCTGTAAAAGATGCACCAAATTCGTCTTTAGGGTTTCACCAAAACTTCTCCCTTTTAATGAAAAAACTAGAAAACTATATATAGGAAAACTGGGGTGACGGCGTCAAGACAACCATGTGACGCCGTCACCTCGCCGCCAAATACTTCCTCGGACGGCCTTGATCTACTTATGACGGCCTGTGTGACGCCGTCACCAACCACGGTGTTTTATTCTTGGCCTTTTGACGCCGTCAGGATGACTTTTGACGCCGTCATAAACTACAATATTTTATTCTTGATGTCTGACGCCGTCAGGGTATAACTCTTGACGCCGTCACCTAGTGTTTCCAGCATGGAAAATTGATACTTTGCCGTTCTCTTCACTTTTATGCTCCAAAAACGTCCAAAATGGCTTCTTTTCCAGAATTTACTCTCCAAGTACCTAAAATCACAAAAGGAACGATTTAGGGCAATATTTGATCAAATAAAGTCGGATTCGGGCTTAAATGACCCCCTAAAAATGGATCATTTTTCACCTCATCAAAAACCCTAAGGAACCTTCAGATATCTTGATAATGGGGAACAAGGAAGTCAGAATCATTCCTCTTGAGGAGTTAGATGACCTTGTTCCAATCCCAAAGGTATCTGAGAAACCTTTTGATTCAACTTCAGTTGAAACTGCTACAGTAGAAATACAGGGAGAAAAGAATATAACTGAATCACTAGCAGTAGAAATAATGGAACTTGTAGAAACCATGACTTCTAGTCCTTCTCAACTCCCTCAGTCTGCTATTATCACACCCAAAGTTCCCACTCACTCTCTAAACATGGGGGACGAGCATCTTAGCACTGTTCCTGAAAAGGAATCAGACGAATTTGTAAAGTCTAGTGTTAAGAACCTTGTCCCAATCCCAAGAGAGTCACAGGGAACTTTTGATCATATGTGTGATCTACCTTCTCCTCCTGAAAATCCAAAAGATCATTTTGAGACTTTCTCTGATTTTAATGATGACTGTACATCTTATGGAGAAATTGAGTATGTAGAGGCATCACTGCCTCATTCTGATGTTGACCCTCTTCTTGAGGAGTTCACAGATGAACTTACTCACTTCAATCCACTCCTATTAGGAAGTGACGATGATCTGTTTAACTTAGAAGCCGATCTGGGAGAAATTGAAAATCTTTTAAACTCTAATCCCAGCATCGAGCTTAGTACTTCACAAACTGATGAAAATTCTTTATCTTCTGGAGACATGAGTTATGTGGAAGGATTACCTTCTGAGCTAGTGAGCTTAGAAGAAGAGAATGATGAAACTGACACTGAAATCAAAGATGAAGCACTTCGTGCAACACTATTGAATGTCAGTCTCCTCATTTCTAAAATCGAGGCTTTTAATAAGAAACCTATTTTATCTCCTATCCCCATTAAGGATAGTGACATTCCTTCCGATGATTCTATACCAGAATTTGAAGCCTTCCATTTTGATCCTGTGGGAGAGAAGATTCGTGGCAGTACCACTTCTCAGTCTCATAATTCTCTCCCCGATTATGAATCATTTACCTTCGATGAGTTCTCCTATGAACTCACTCACATCAATCCAGAATATGATTCATTCACCTTTGAGAAGCTCTCTGATGAACTTACTCATATCATATCTCCGCTGGAGTATGATAATTTCTACTTTGATCTAGACACACCCGGGATATGTCTTGATCAAACGAGCTTAAAAGATGAGATTCATGATATTATGAATTCTCCTGTGGGTGACGATGAGTTAGTCATGATTTTCATCATGACTTTCTTTCTCTTTTTCACCTGTCCCGTAGCTTCTCCTGTTCTTCACTCCTTCGGGAATGAAGATATTATCTTTGACCCCGTCATTTCCATGTATCATTCTTTTGAGCCAGGGTCTGCTTATCTCATCGGTGTGGAAATTTGACGTGCTTCAAATGTTTGTCCAAACATCTTGAATGAAAGTCCGATGGAGATTGTCTTTTCCACATCTTTCTTCCCCAAGAACAAATGAATTCGGGGTCGAGTCAAGCTAGCGACTCGGTAAACAAAAACAGTAGCATGCATACGTGATTTTCACCCTAAGTGTGGGGGAGTCACCCCTGCTGTTGTTACCATGTATATACTTTGATGAAAAAAAATGTATGTATAGAAATAAAGTAAAAAATGGTGTTTCCACATTTAGCTTGTAATGTTGCCTTTTTACGTTCAAAGAGTCGGCATAATAGCCGGGACTTTGAATATTGAGGACAATATTCAATTCTAAGTGTGGGGGGGGGGGGGGAATTCTAACGAATTTAATCATATTATACCTTCTAGTACCCCCGTTTTTGGCCAAAATTTTAAAATTTTTTTACTTTATTTCAAAATTTTTATGGTTATCAGTCCACCATGTCTAAACCACAAAAGGACTGGCTAATCCAGGAGCAAACGGCTCTTGATAAAGATATATCAAATCTGTTTATGGCTGACAATTTGCCGAAAATTGTATGGTATTCAACTCACCATATCCTAAAAAGTAAAGAGTTGGCTAGCCCGCAAGGTTATGGCTTGTGGTAAAGGCAGTGGAAAACCATAATTGTTAATCAACTCACCAAGATGATGACTGTATTCCATCAAAGAGTTGGCTTGTCCAAAAGCAAACGGCTTATGGTAAAGACAAATCAAATCCGTTGACAGCTTATGATTTGCTCAAAATCATATGGTTATCAGTGTACCATAGTTCTTACTTGAACTAAAACATTTGGCTACTCCAGAAGTAATGGATTTTGGTAAAGAGATTCAAATCCATTAATTTTTCATAAAAGATTGCTAGGGACTACCAATAGTTTAGTATGGGGGATTGATGAGTGCTCAAACACTCATCATTTTTGGTCAAATCTGAGCTGCAAAATATTTAAAAACACCCAAAAATGCATCAAAATACTAAAAATATCCCAGGGATTGTGTTTTATATGTTTCAGATGCAAAATGAGTAAAAACAGATGAAAAATGAACAAAGTTTGCAAAATTGGCAGTTTCAGTCCCTCAACTTTCAAAACTTGTTAAATTTTATCCCTAGGCATTTGTTTTATAAGAAAATTCACCAAAGGTCCTTTTGAAATCATAAGTTATCATATTTAGTCCTTTGGTAAAAAGATTTGAAAATTTACAATTTTGGTCCCTGTACTTTGAAAGTTGGCAAAAATAGTCCCTGAGGGTCTAAAAGTGAAAATTTGCAATTCTTACCCTTGGGTTATTAGTACTTGACATGAATCACCCTTACTTGTACTTTGGGAAAGTTTCAGTTTTGGTCCCTGGAAGTTTTAGTTTTTACACATTAGGTCCTTGGGCTTAACTTTGCTGCAAACCAAACAAACACCTTTTACTTATAAACCCAAGTCCAAAGCCAAAACATAAACCCTTATCCCTGTGGCCCATTTCACTTCCCAGCCCAACAACCCTTTGTAATATTAACGGGGTCAAACCCGTTGACCCTCTTTTCCCTCCCACAAATACCACCATCACTGCTCGCAAACCACCCCTGCAAAACCACCCCCACTTGGATCACCAACTCTGCATTCTCCCATCACTTGTTCCCCTCCACCAACACTAAAAACAAGAATCCTTAATTGCTAAATAACTTCTTCAAGTTATCAGTTAGTGGGTGTAGACTATTTTGGCGCCAAAATCCATATTGAAGGCCGAGATCATTCTATCCTAAATCAAGGGTCCAGATTTGATGGGAAATATTCAGAAGGCCACCTGGAACCCTAATTGTGTCTATAAAGAAAGAAAGAAGCAGTTTGAAGGAAGTAGTAGTTAATTAGTATAGGTGTAGTGTAGAAATAGTGTAATTTCACTTTTCAGTTGTAATCTTAGCTAAATAAAGGTTGTTTTCAGTTAATTCAGTGTAATTTGAACTTTTTTACCCCTTTAATTCAAGTCTTGTTACCATTTTTAGTTTATGCCATTTCCACTTGAAATCTCAAATTCATTTTATATTGTCACATGTTGTTGCTTAATGTTCATTTAAGCTCCATTCAGTTCACTGGTAAGCTTTTATAAGCTTTCAAAGCTTTAAAATAGGTTTCATTCAGTTTAACTAAAAATATCAAAAATTCCAAATAAATTAGTAGAAAATAAAAAATTCAGTAGAGAAGAAGATGCAAGCATGGAGCAGGGCAAAGAATGGATGGCCTTGGTTTAGGCGCCTCACGAGAGGCTATAGGATATGGTAATGGTCCTTGGTACCTTAGTTCTCAGTTTGGCTAAGTTGTAAGCTTCTTTCTCAATCCTTTGCATAATATTGTACAATAGCTATTTACTGTTGTTCTCTGCTCTTTTATGTTTATTTTGGTATTTTAGAGTTAAATTATTGCTTAAGATTATATACCTGTTCTTTGAAATCCTTATTTGCTCATTGTATGCATTTCACTGACATAATAAGCATTTTAGTGATTAATGAGTAAAACTTGTTATCTTTGGTATTTTTATACTCAAATAAGTTCATGTCATCATAACTTGACCTTCTGAATCAAGTTCATGGTTTAAAAATCTCGTTTCACTTGAAAATCACAAAATCTGTGTTGAAAAGGGGTGTTTGGATCTGCTTTAATTTTAGTGTTAAAGTTGTTACATTGTTGTTTCCCCTGCACTAGTAGTCTTTATTAGGTTATGATAGATTAATTATAGCATAAAATGGTAGGTTCATAGCATTAAAAGTCAAATTCAGTTGCAAATTCATGTCCATCTCACATCAGTTAGTTTCATAATTGCATAATCTTCATTATAGTTGTACTAGTTGATAAGTTAGCTTAATTCAATTTTTACTTAGCTCGTAACTTCATATTCAGTGAGTAGAGATTAATCAAACCTGACTTTAGTCAACTTTTAGAAAAAACATCAAAAGTGAAATTTTCATAACTGATGAAATAGGCCAGAATATGAGATTAATTTTAGAGTTCAATACTGATTGAAAATGAATAAAAGTTAATGTTTTGTGTTCAGTTGTTGCTCATCTTCCAATATCAAGAAGAAAGTTCAGATTTGAGGGTCGTTTGCATAGGTAGATTTGATCATAAAGTGACCCATCTGCTGATTAACCTGCCTTATAACACCAGTTTGACCCTTTTTTATCTCAAAGCCATATCTTGCTCATTTGTTGACCAAATTTCTTGATTTTTGTTGTTTTGGGAATCCCTCCTGGCCATCTTCGTGTGCATGTACTTTTTTTTTCTTTTTTCGTTTTCATGCTTATTTTGGTGATTAAAAATAAGCTACAAGTAAGGCCTTTAGCCTTCTTTTATTGAAATTGATAAGTACTCGATTTGGCTGATGGCCAGGGCTTATTTTAGGTTTTTGAGTGTAACTGAGTTTGTTTAGGTATATTACACTATAACTGAGCTTTTGGTGCATTCTAGTGCTTATTTGCTTATTTAAAGTGCTTATTTGCCCAATTTAGCTTATTAGTGGGCTTATCTAACTTTTTATATTTTTCCTAGGCTTAGTATAATATTTTAGATTTTCCATAAAATTTCGAGATTTTTCCTAGCTCATTTAGTACTTTTCTTATTTAATATTAGTTTTTAAGTAATTTTAAATCATTTTAAATTCATAAAAATTAAATAAAAATACAAAAAAAATTAGTTTTCCATTATAAAAATAAGTTTTAGGTTATTTTAGATTTTTCAAAGTTAAAATTTCATTTTTCTAGTATAATTTCATATTTAATTGTATTTTAGTGTATTTCTAAATATTTAAAAATAGTAATTAATTAATAATAATTAATATAATAGTCTAAAAAATAATTTTCTTTTTCCAATAATTTTTTTTATCATTTGAATTCCAAAAATATAAATTTCACATCCTTGGAATTTATATTGGTCAGAATTCACGTTTTATTTTGTACGTTACGTTAATTTTTATTTAATCGTACGCGTTTTAGGTATTTAAACGTTTTAGGTTAATTTGATTTCACGTTTTTGTCAATATAGCTTGTTTAAGCTAATCTTTTTTATATTCCTTAGTTTAATCAATCATAACCCCTTTTCCATTCATTTTCACCCGATCACTAGCACGTTTAAATACCATCCATACCTTGTTGGGACATAACGACCTGGGGAAACACTATACTTCCACGGAGCATTGACCCAAGCAGTTTGACCTTGTTGACCATTCCTTGGTCAATATAAGTTGACTGTTTAGGGCCAGTCAATATCATCAACATATACTTGAACTAATAAGATATCACCCTTGTCTTTCTTGATGAACGAAGTCTGAACAATCTTGCCTCTATAAAACCCATTATTCAAAAGATAAGCAGCTAGGGTTTCATACCACTTTCTTGGAGTTTGATGTAAACCATAAAGAGCTTTTACAACTCTATAAACTTTGTCTGGATGTTCAGGATCTTTAAAACCTGGAGGTTGTGAAACATATACCTCCTCATCAATTTGCCCATAAAGAAAGGCACTTTTGACATCCATCTGATAAATAGTGAAGCCAATAAAAGATGCATAGGCTAGAAAAAGTCTTATGGCCTCAATTCTTGCAACTGGGGCAAACTGATAAGGCGAAAAGTGTACCACTTTTAAGGGGTCATTTAAGCCCGAATTTGTGATTATTTGATCAATTACTGCCCTAAATCGTTCCTTTTGTTATTTTAGGTACTTTTGAGGTGAAATCTGGAAAAGGAAGCATTTTGGACATTTTTGGAGTATAAAAGTGAAGACAACAGCAAAGTCTCAAAATCCTTGCTGGGAACAGTACCTGACGGCGTCAAGACTTCATACATGATGGCATCAAGCTTGGCAAAAGAGGTGGAAGTGGAAAATACACATGACGGCCCAGAACATTTTTAGTGCAATTGACCTGACGGCGTCACCAAGGCCGTCAGGGTCAAAATGTATGTGATGACCCAGAGCTTCATTCCTTCTTGACGATGTCAAGATTGGATCTAGGCAATACGATCCTTAATTTGGCGGCTAGTTGACGGCGTCAGAAACTACAACGTGATGCCGTCAGGATGTTTTATCTATATATATTTTTCCAATTTTTCATTGTAAAGTGTGGAACATTAGGAGAACTTTGGAGAGCTTAAACCCTAGACGAATTTTATGTAAAAATAAGGGTTTCAACCCTTGTTCCATCCATGCTTAATTGAAGATAAATTTTCCAATAATCATATGATATGTCTATGTGTTGTGTGATTCTATCTTATGCTTGTCTTTCTTTTAACATGCTAGGCTAGGTTTTTATTGTGTTTGCTTAGATGTAGTGAAACCTAGATGTTGATTATTGGTTGATGGTTTGTTTATAATTGTTGTGGATGATTGTATTTGATGTTAGGCTTAAGAAAACTGGCAGACTTCCAATTGGTAACTTGCTTGAACGTCTTAAGAAACATGATCGGAGGTGTACTACGATTTTTGGTTGTATTTAATGCATAAGTGAATTCTTGTGATCCCATGTTAGGAGCTTTTAGTCGGCTCGACATAGGAGTGAAGTAGGAGCTTATAGAGTTAGCGAATATTGTACACGGCCCTGCGACTAGTATTAAGGAATATAACCCGTCATCCATGCAATTGTAACAAGCTAATCAACCGGTAAAAGATATCTAGGGAGTAATGAAATCTAAGTAAATACATCTTTTCTTATTATTGTTTCCACAACATAATTACATTAGTTTATTTTCATTTATTTTTATTTTATTTTGATTGCATCTTTAGTTAATTGGATTAGTTGACTAGCAACTAATTCCGCCCACTCCTTCAAAACCCGAGATTTTACTTGCTTTTATAAAATATAAAAAAAAAATACAAAAAGAATCATACCTTACCTCTAGACCTAGTTTAGTAGGCTTTCTAATCCTAGCGAACACTATTCCTAAGTTGAACGATCAATCCTCCGGTACTTGTCACTATACTATACTACAACGATCAGGTACACTGCCTGGCGGGGATTGCAAGCTTCTTAAGATCCCTTGAGAGGTAAAACCTGTTGCGAGGGCACAATCCCGCGTATCACAAACACTACTTCATAATCAATACCCTCCTCCTGAGTGTATCCTTGAGCCACAAGTCTAGCCTTGTTTCTGATGACAATGCCTCTTTCATCTTTCTTGTTCCTGAAGACCCATTTAGTACCAATAACCTTCATACCACTAGGCAAATCACAAAGTACCCAAACCTTCTGAATTTTGAACTGAAGCAATTCCTCTTGCATTGCCTCTACCCAGCTTGAGTCTTACAATGCCTTATACACATTCTTTGGTTCCATTTGTGACAGAAAAGATAAAAACAAACATTAATTTTTGTCTTCATGATCCTTGATTCATAGGCTTCACTGAAAAAGCCATGATGATCAGCCATTCTTGTTTGTTTTCTGGTCATCACACCAGATTGTATATCTCCAATCACATTATCAAGTGGATGTATCTTGTGAATTGTTGCATGAGGAGTATGAGGAACATCATATGTACTAGGCATATTAGATATTTCTACATCATTAGCATGTGCTTCCTGAGTAGTAGAAGTTGTAATTTCCACATTTGGTACAGCAGTGGAAACTTCTGGTATAGCAGTGCTAACTCCATTTTTACTGCTTTCAGGGATATCTTTGTTCTGAATATCCATATTCACAATTGTGGGTACTTGAACACCACCTTCTTTTCCAGCATTTTTAGAATGTTGTGAGTCTCCATTCTTTGAAACAAAGTCATCACCTGCAAAGTCCTAAATTGGCATAACTTTGTGATCTTGATCATCCTCTGAATCCTTGTTTGGTTCATCATCATCAAAAAACTCTTCTAAACTTGCAAAATCATTAGTATCTGTACCTGTAACAATAGATACATAATTTATAGTATGGGTTAGAGTCTCAAGATCAAATAGCCATGAAGGACCTGCACCTGCAATATTTGGTTTATTTTCTAGAAACTCAACATGCAGATTTTCTTCAACCTTTTTGGTTCTCAAGTTGTATACCCTAAAGGCTTTGCTAACCATTGAGTTCCCAACAAAGATACCCTTGTCTGATTTTCCATCAAATTTACCTAGATGATCTATGGTATTAAGAATTGTGACATGACATCCAAATGGTCTCATGAAGGCTAAGGCAGGTGTTCTACCTCTAAATAACTCATAAGGTGTCTTATTCTTTGTTTTTACCACTAAAACCCTGTTTTGAACATAGCAAGCAGTGTTAACTACTTCAGCCCAGAAAGTAATTGGCAATTTGGAATCAACTAACATGGTTCTAGCAGCCTCTGTTAGTCTCCTATTTCTCCTTTGAGCAACACCATTCTTATGAGGAGTTTTAGCTACACTAAATTCTCTTTTAATACCTTTTTTCTCTTCAAAAATCATCCATAACTCTATTTTTGAACGCTGCCCCATTGTTACACCTGATAATTTTGACTTTCTTACCAACTAGGTTTTCTACTTCAGTGATAAAGGTCTTAAGGATAACAGTTGTTTCATCTTTAGTTCTAAGAAAGAAAACCCATGTAAACCTGCAAAAATCATCAGTCACAACAAGACAATATTTCTTAAAGTTTATGCTACTCACAGATGTAGGACCAAACAAGTCCATATGCAACATATAAAGTAGGTGAGCAATAGAGTTATAAGCCTTGGTCTTACAAGAAGCTCTGTGTTGCTTGCCTTTAAGATAGGCAACACATGTTTGGTCATTTTCAAATCTCTTCTCAGGCAAACCCCTTACTAAACTATCTTTTACAATTTTATTAATGGTTTTTAAGATTATGTGACCAAGTATTTTTTGCCATAACATAGACTCATCTAATGTGGCCTTTGCAATCAAGCAAGTAATATCATCTTTAGCAACAATTTCTTCATATCAATACTGTATAAGTTGCCTTTTATAGGAATTTTAAGTAGAATCTCACTTTCATCAGGTAACTTATGATCCTTAGAGAGGACAAAGCATCCATTATCAGTAAAAAGAACTTTGTTTTTCTTGTGACACATCTGTGACACACTGAAGAGATTATACTTAAGCTCTTTCACATAGTACACATTGTCAAAGTCCAAGATTCCAGTTTTGATAGTACCTTTACCAGAAACTTTACCACCAATTCCACCTCCAAAGCTGACAAATTGTCAATCAATAGGTTTGAAATCTGAGAGATAGGATTTATTGCCAGTCATGTTCCTTGATCATCCACTCTCTGAATAACCTTGATATTCTATTTAGTCTTTGGATGTTCCTGCACATAAAATAAAGGAATTAGTTCCTTTTGGAGACCCAAGCCATTATTGACTTGGATCTACCTCGTCTATCAATATAACTGTATCTATCAAAGGTCATTGATATACCATTGGGATTGTTTGAGGTGCTTATTCCTTCTGGTCTCCATTCTCAACGTGTTGAGGCCTTCATAGCATTTCCCAAATTTACCTTGTTCTTGTTTACATGACCAACAGTGGTAACTTTTGGCCTAGTAGCGAAAACTGCTGGCTCTGAAATTTTGGTTTTTGGTACCCACTTCTAATTGTAAACAACCTTTTTTCATAAAAGGTCATTTTACCCATTTGTGTTGATTCAACAAAAGTTATAATTGGCTTTGCACTTGAAATAGGTGATTTTGGGTAAGCAGTCTTAACAATTCTAGCAGTTGCTAAAGGTTTAATGCCAGATTTTAGTTGAACTGTTCTAGGAATCATGTTGCTGTGAGTTTTTGGGTGAGTATGATTTTGAAAAGTGTTTTCATTTACCCTTTTGTTGCCAAAAACTTCCTTTCTTACCTTGTGGTAGTTACAATTAGCATGCAAGTGATCAAAACCTCCACAAATATGGCATGCTTTATTATTCATAACAAAATCACTACCAAGTTGTTGAGACTTAAGGTTATTCCAATTCCTCTGGTTTCCTCTAGGAGCTGGTGACTTGTTCCTATACATGTCAACATATTTTACAGTTGGCCTAGATTGATTAACATGTTTTCTAGGTGTCACTGTATCATATTTAACTACTTTAGGAATAGTAGCTTCTACACTAACTTTAACACTCTCATCCACTAGAGATGAATCACTAGCACTCTCAAAGGCATCAGTCTCTACCTTAACCTGTTCATCATTAGCACTTTTCACAAATTTTGGGCCATAATCAAAAATTGGTTCTTGAAACTCTTCTATCCCTGTATGTGCTAGGTCTATTCCTGGAGGTGATGGAACACCACTTAGAGGTGGAGGAACTGACTTGTAGCCTATACCTGACTTAGCCTTATTAAAAACCTCTGCTTCCCAAATTTTATCTATACTTTGAGACTGATAAGCAAGTGTATCACAAGTTAGTTTAACATTTTCATTACACTTCTTGAGTTTTTCCATCTCTTCTCTCAGGGCCTCATTAACAGCAACCTTATAGTCTAAATCCCTTTTTAACACAGCAATATCATCATTATATTTAGACTCATTTGCTCTAAAATGTTCTATACGTGTTTCTAAGACAGACAAACCTCTTTTATAGTTAGACAAAGTATAGTTAGAATCCATTAATTCTGTTGTTTGTTTTTCTAAAAGTTCCCTAAGTCTTTCACACTCTTTTAAAGCTTTACAAGATTTAGAAAAACTACCATTAGAATGTACCTCAGAGTCAGAGAAAGCTATTAGAGCAATTTCAGTTGCCACCATTGGAGATTCTGAAGGTGCTTCTTCTTCATCATCCATGTAACTCCAATCATAGCTAACACCATCAATAGCTAACATGGCCTTTGGTTCTTCCACAGTTGGCTCCTTCTTCTTTTCTTGCTTGTACCAAGTAGATTTGCTATCTGGCTTCCTAATTTTTTTGCATTCTCTAGCAAAGTGTACCAACTTATGCAGTTGAAACATTCCACCTTTTTCTTATCAAATCCTACAGTTTCATTACAATTAATGGTAATTTTCCTTCCAGTTCTTTGCCAGAACTTCTTAGCCTTCAAACTTAGAAGTGCAACCTGCCACTTAATATCTATCTCTTCCAAATCATCATCATCCACTTGCTCCAGATCTTCATGAGTTAGAAGTGAGCCACTAACTTGGCTTGATAGGAAAGCATAGAAGGTAGGGTCTCCAAGTTCAGCAATCTTCTTTTTAGAACTAGCAATGGTAACACTTGTACTAACAGTGGAAACAGCAACATCAGCACTAGCATCATCTTCATCACTATCATCATTAGAACAGTCATCAACAGAAGATAATAGAAGTGCCAAGTTTCCAGAACTTGTACTCAACATTTTAGCCTTCTTCAATCTTTGTTCAATAATTTTAAAATTATTGTAAAGATCATTAAGTTTCATTGTTTCAATTTCTGGTTTCTTTTCCCAGAAAATCGCATTAGTTTGAAACTCAGAAGGTAAACACCTTAAAAAATTCAGATTGAGGTCTTCCTTGTCTACCTCAATGCCAAAAACATTCAGTTGTGTTACAGTCTTCTGAAGTCTTGTAAAGATGTTATCAATAGACTCATTATTGGTTGAAGTGAAATTTTCAAAACTTTGCTTCAACAATGTTTTCTGAGTCTTTTTAGTAGCATCATTACCACCAAACACTAAGCAGATCTCTTCAAATAGGGTCTTTGCTATTGCGCACTTGCTAAATGCAATTATTTAATCCGTAGGAAGAGTCATAAGTAGTAAGCTTCTTGCCTTTAAGTAATTCTTGTTCTGAAGCCTTTCTTCAGTTGTGACTGGTCCAGAATTTAGCTTTTGAACCACCTTTCCATCAATTGTTTCAGAAGTACTAGGCTTGAATGAATCTCCAAACATAATGATTTCCCACGGAGTATAATCTTGTACAAGGAAGTACTGTTCTATCATGATTCTCCACATCTCAAACTCATTGAGTTTGAGGTTTGGAAGCCTTGCTGCAACATTGATTTGGTTGTTTTCCATCTCCATTGGATTTGTTAAAATAAGTAAGTTTCTTTGGATCTTCTAAGTCAACGTATTAGAACCTATCTCTGATACCACTTGATGAGAATCTAAACACACGCCTTGTGTTAGATAGATACATTGAGTATATGCTATGTAGCATGCGGAATTTACTACAAAGCACTTAGAAGATTGTTTGTGTGATGTATATGAATGTATATAAACAATGAGAAGTATAATCACATATGTTAACCAAACTTGTATCTTCAATATTATTGAGAATAATACTAGTGATCTTAGTTATCACTAGGGTTACACCTTGAAGCTTTTTGCAATTAAGTCTTATCTAAAACCTAAACCTAGGACATCCTTTTATAGGACAAGGAGTCCTTTACAAGATAAGTATAAAGTTATTAAAATAAGATATACACAAGATCTTTTCTATACTTATTATTATACACAATATACTAACGGCTAACATAAACAGTGGAAACTCTATGTACTAGCAATGGTAATGTTGTTTCCACTGCTAGTGTATTTCTGTCAGCAGTTTCTTCATTCATGTAGAACAGTGGTAACTGTTAGTTTATTCCCAACAATTCCAGATCACATGCTGGCAATGATCGAGGATTTCTCTATTTGGAATTCGTATCCCTGGTGTGAGTATATGTGGGCACATTTGTAAAAAAGAACGGTGAATTTAATAAAGAATCATAATCAGGCTGAAGCAAAGAAGCCCGTGAAAAAATCACCAAAGAAAGAGCAAACATACAATCTATATGGCTTTGTATGGGCCCTGAAGGTGAGAATTTACTTGTAACACGCGACGTTTCTACTTGTATATAATTATCATGTTTAATATGTCTAGCCATACATTTGTAACATGTCGTCCTTCCGTTAGTCATCTGTTCTTCAACCATTAGTTATGTTTTTGAATCAGGGCACATTGATAATCTTTTAGATTAATATGATTGTTATATTTAAGATAAGTTTTAGATTAGTTTGTTGCATATGATTAACCAATTACAACCCTTGCATGACTAAATTTAGTTATTTGTTAGTGGGAATGCAAGTCCAAAGGTCTCGTGCCTAACTGCGTTATTGTGTACAGATATGGATTTTTGAAATGTTCCCTAACAGCATGCAGTGGTGGTTGAAAGACCCTACAAAGACCCCACATGTGTGGCGTGGTTAAAGTTTAAAAGCTTTGAGAAGAAACATTTCAAGATTCTATTTGATCCGGTTAGTAAACCATATATATACCCCCAAATTAGTTATCTAGTGTTTGCTTCTTTCCTCTGCATTCATCGTATAACGTATGTTTGCTTTTTCCCTAGGCTTTCAAACCACTAAAAAAGCTGGTAACAAGAAATGATGAGGTAGTCCATCCGTGGTACATTCGTAGCATGGATTACATCTGAGGACTCCAGTTGAGAGTTGTGAGAGTAATAGTTGAGCCAGGGAGCCTTTCAATTGCAAAAAATATGTTGCAATTGAAAGGGGGGGATGTTGATGGTGATGTAGGTGAAGGGGACGTGAACAAACCTCATGATATTACGGATGTTAATGGTGATGATACAATTGAGAATGGTACTAAAGGTGATGTAAACATTGGTGATAAGTGATATGTGTCATATTACACATATCTTTTACCTTATAAAACCCCACAAAAACAACCAAAGACACCCGAAAAAACCATATATTGTATAAATATCCTTAGATTGTGTTTTTGTATGTTTCAGGTACAAATGGATTGAAAACAAGGCAAAAGAAAGCAAAATGTAGCATGGATGGGAAATCGGAGCAAATGGAGCATGGATGGGAAATCGGAGAAAAATGAAGCATTACCGGATCGACTTGACACAATTTTGAAGAGAAACGAAGAAAAAGATAAAAATTCAAAGATCAAGTCAATCCCGGGAATGTGACATGGGGTGAGCTTGGAAAATCGAATCAATATCCATAATTACCCTTATTACCCTCAACCATGACAAAATTACCATTTTGCCCCTCACTAAAACACAAAATTCCCAATTTACCCTTTACCCCAAAATTTCACTTTCAAAATCATTTTCAAAACCTAAAATCATTTTGCATATAAAATCACAAAAACTTTTTTTTGACAAAACATTTTTTTTAGTATTTTACATTATTATTTTTATTAGTATATTATTAGTAAATTATTTAGTATATTATTAGTATTATTATTAGTATAATTATTATTAGAATCATTATTAGTGTTATTATTATTATTATTATTATTATTATTATTATTATTATTATTATTATTATTATTATTATTATTATTATTATTATTATTATTATTATTAAAAAAAAACTACAAAAAGATTTATTACAAATTCGGTTTCAATTAAACTTTTTAATATATGTTTACGTAATATTATTAATCCTAATAACTAATAATAATAAACCTAAAACTAATATTTTTTTTTACTAAAATTCAAATCCTACCCAAGTCCACCAAAACCAACCCTTCCCACTATAAACCACAATCCAGTCCAACTTAGCTTTAGTAAAACCCTGCACCCCGTTTTTCGCTAACTTGTACTTTGACCAACAAAGTCAAACCCAGCTTAAACCCTTGGCGCAAAAAACTGCCCCCTATCACCATCACTCTCCAGCTTACTCCACAAACTTCCAAACCATCCTCACATGATGTCCCATCTCAATTTCCACCTTGGCAATCTGTGTGCAGCAAAAACCCATTCAATGGCTGTGATTATACCTTTGGCACCAAGTTTGTAATCAATGGTTGTGATAGCTCCAAGAAAGCACCTATGAGTGACTCTACAACTCTCTCCTCTCAAATAAAACACACAAGGACAAGACAAAGGACAAGAGAAACCCTAGCCAAGGCTTATAAAAAGGAGACCTCCACACCTCATAAAGACCGTCCAATTTTTCATGTTTTAGAAAAATTTTCACCAGCTAAATTTTCTGGTAATTTTAATTTCTGCACTTTAAGTTTCAGTTGTAATTTCATTTTAAACTTGTAGTCCTTTTTAATGCAAATTTCAAGTTTTCTTTATTTTTCACTGCTTCCTTTTCAAGTTTTTTATTTTTAGCTCTTGTCACTATTCTATAAGCTCACATAAGCCCTTTCAAGCTTATTGTGAGCTTTGGTTTTCATTTAAACTATTTTTCAAATCTTTTCTCTTAAGTTTCCAAAAAATCAGAAAAACACAAAAAAATTAGCTCATAGCTTATTAGCTTAGTTTAGGGCTTATTCATAATTCAGTACTTCTTATTTACTCTTAGTATAGCTTATTATAGGATAATATTTCAAGTTTGAAGTCCAAAAATCAGTTTTTACTTCAAAATTCTCCAAAACTACCCCATAAGGCGGTGTTTGGCACAAGGCCATTTTTGGCCTTGTAACTTTATTTACCTTTTTTTGTATAATTCCATCAGCTTTGTTTACCTATTTTTAGTTGTTTTAGACCAAAGTTTTGCACTTCCATTCAGTTTCTCAGTTTCCAAGCTTATTAGATAATTGGTTTGAGCTTATAGTCCTTAAGCTTGAGCTATTTAGGGCAAACCTTTATCCCTTTTTATTGATTGTCCAATGCTTTTTAGGCATAAATTATTACTTCATATCAGTTACATATAGGTTAATGCAAGTTTTTAAAAGTTGGTAGTTTGACTTTCTAAGTCAAAAATCTCAGTTTGACCATTCTTTTCAAAACCGACCCAGTCACTTTTTGCCTAAATCCATTTTAACTTTGATTTTTAGTTTCTTATCTACAAGTCCCAATGTTCTAACATTTTGGGTGAAATTAGTCTAGTTGCTTGTCTAATTGATTATATTTTTTTCTTATTTTTTGTAATTTTTTCTTATAGCTTATTAATAAGCCCAGAAAGACCCATTTAGGACACTATTGGCACTGCATCAATTTTTTTAGGCTTATTAGTTTTTAGATAGTGCTTTTTAGACTTTATTACTATTTAATTAGGACTCCTTTAGCTTATTCTAGGTCCCCATAATACCCTGTAGCTTATTTCTCCCCTTAGGACTAGCTTATAGTAGCTTTTTAATAGCCTTTTAGTTTTCTATTTATTCCTTTAGTTGTGTTAGGGTAAAATGCTTCAATTTAAAAAAGGTCCCAATACCCCTTTTGATCTCAACTTTTAGCTAGGATATGGTAGATTTTAGTGTGGTTTTGGCTTATTAGGATAGTCCTAAGTCACTTGTTAACTTATTGTTGCCTATGGTGTGCTTGATTTTACTTGTTTGGCCTTTACTGTTAGCAACTTTCTTTTGGCTCAAAGTTTATAAGCCATCTGATAAATAATAAACTTGTTACAAGCTTATTTATTAGTTCTCATAAAAATGTTTTTCACAAAAATCCTTTATTTAACTTAGTTTAATATTTTCCAAAAAAAAAAAAAAAGAAAACCAAAAAAAAAAAAAAAAAAAGAAAAGAAAAAAAAGGTGTAAAAATTTGGTTTTGTGGGGAATCAAACTCAGTACCTTTCACATGCACAGACAACACACAACACAAGCTATAACCAGAAGCGCCCTTGGGTCTTTTGCGTTATAGTTTTTAACTTTTATTCCTTTATTAACTTTTTTATTTTAATGTTAATTTTAAGCTTATTCACAGTTAGCTTATTACCAGCTTATTTATATAAGGTGGTAAGCCCTTTCTAATTTTATTAGCTTCCACATACTTTAAAGTAGTTTCACAAAACTTTTCAGATTTTTTACCTTTTATTTAATATTTTTAGAGATTTAATTTAGTTAAAATAGTAATTTAGTCGTAATAAGTTAATTATAAGTCGAAAAATCAAAATTCTTTTTTGAAAAATTTTCCTTTTACGTTTAGGACCTAGGAAATTAGTCTGACACCCGTAGCCTTTTTGTTTCAAAAATTTTACGTTTTTGGTCCGTAACGAGTCTGGTTACGGCCCGTTTTTGACTTTTGGTACGTAATTAGTGTTTTTAAGTTACATTCAGGCTTTTTACCGGTTTTTAAGTAGTTTTTAAATTCTAAAATAAATTCGTAGTTTAAATTAAGTAGTTGCCTATTTAGTTTACATTTTTACGTTTTACGCATTTCGTTTTTAGGTTTAAATTATGTTTTAGTTTAATTGTGAATTATGTGCTTTCATTATTAGATTATTTGCATTATTTTGAGTTATTATTTGCTTAAGTTAGTTTAGATATCCAAAATTCTCTTTATATCCCATTCACATCACCCGATCACGAAACAGTTTTCGATTTCGCATTTCACACCTCACACGGACACGACCTAGGAATATCCAATACTACCGGTTTGAATTTGTTTGACTATTTCCTGGTCTAAAAGTCTTATACTTTTATATATATATATATATATATATATATATATATATATATATATATATATATATATATATATATATATATACACACACACACACTAGTGGTCAAAGCCCGCCCAATGGGCGGGCATGTTTTGTGATTATTCTTTTAGTGTATTATTTTAGAATAATAAGAAAATTTACAATGTGTTAGTGTTATTAAGTTTTGGAGACATCATGATAAATTAGTTAGGTACGAATATCATTGTATAAAGATACAATTTGTGTTATATATTTTTTTAAGTCTGGATCATATAATTTTTTTACGTTCATTTATATTAATACAATGTGTTAGTGTTATTAAGTTTGAGACATCATGATAAAGTTTGGTATGTACGAATGTCATTCTATAAAGATATAGTTAGACGATATCTTTTTTTATATTAAATTATAGTAATGTTTGTAAGTTTTGAGACAACATGATATACTTTGGCAGGTACAAATAGCAAGTACTAAGGATACTGTCGGGATCGGTCGGACGATAGTAACAGGTTATAGCAAAGCATGTAACCACTTGTAATAAAAAACAAAAGAAATATACATTTATCGAATATGAGAGAAAATACAAAGCTTGACAACCTTCGTGTTTACAAACTTATTTACATGAATATTGCATTTGCTATAAAGCTTTTCAACCTTTGTGTTGTACTTGGTTAAAACTGTTTCTGGCATCACCACAACAGGCTCCCCTTTACCTAGAGTACCCTTTCAACTTTGTTCCTTCTTCTGCACTTGATCTCATCTCTCGCAGCCATTGCGTTAACTGCAATTTAAATTATTAATGCAGATTATGTAAAATCTTGTATTATTTTCTTGCTTCACCTTGATGGGTCTGCTTTTGTATATGTATAGATGCAGCTTCTTTTAACATGTATTAACAAAATATATGTGTATGGAGAATATTGCAAGCATCAATTTCTAATTCATTGTATTCGAAATATGACTTTGATTGAAATTATACTACGTATGATATTTGAAGCACTAACCATTTTAAGTGAAGATAGAAAAAAATTCTAAACATCTTACTCACATAAAAATATATTAATCACAGAAAATATGAAAACGCATATAAAAACATAGCTTTACCTTCATACTTGTTCTCGGTACCCTTGAGAAAAATTCCAACTTCAAACTAAATGCTCCCATCATAATTGAACCCTCTTCAGTTGAGCCGCAACTAAAGATGATCTAACATCTGTTGAGAAAACAAACTCTACAAACACACATGATCTTAAGGCTTATACAACATATTTATACTCTTGCACCATGAACCTGTGTGTACTATGAACGCAACCCTCCACGATCAAGTTTTCATACTTGTTATAAGCTTCTTGCATTGTATCAAAGTTGATACATGCTAACTCTATGCTGAAGTATTAGAAGGGTCAAAGATTATTACAAAGGGTATTCAATTAGTCTTTATCTAACTGTGAAAATAAACTTCAACTTTAAAGCATTTCAAGATGACACCTGTTAAATTATTTCCCCGTTTTAAATTATTGGTTACATACTTAAATCCATATTAGAATAGATTTTAACATTACTGAGATTTAGTCCAACTAATTTGACAAAAAAAAAAAAAAAAAAGAAAAAAAGAAAAGGAAATTGGTTGTGAAGAAGAGAAACTATTTTTTTAAGGTCATATCCTATTTGGTAAGTTTGACACTTTGACAAAAGCTCATAATCTAATTGAAATATATTCTGGAACCACATAATTTAATCGAAGTCTATTGTCATAATGCAACCAGTCATCATAAGCTGGTTTGGCAACCAAAATTTGACATAATGGGTGCAAAATGACGACAACTCGGACGCACTTGGTGATGAACTTACAGATGATTCTTGCTGTAAAAGAGAAATACTTGCCTGAATCTTTTCACATAGGACCAAAAGGGCCTCAAGGAAGGGCAAAAGTCTTTGCGTTCCAGCGGGTAGAGGAGGAGAAGAAGCATTGGTACCCTACACATGGTCACTTGTATTCGCATTTGACATAACTGAAGACAAAGAGCCTTGTGCCAGCTGTGACTCAGTCACACTTATACACTCGCTCAGTTCTTGCCATAATGGCTTAAGTGAAACATTTAATTTCCACAGTGACATGCTATTGATTGAATGATTGTTATTGTTTTTCTCAACCTTGTCATCTATATCGGGTACAGTGAGTGAGCTAAGTGTTTGGAGGATTCTTATAACATCAGCCCCGACCATGGACCCCAGATCAAACCTAGCATTTTTGTGTTCCTTAGTGTGGTGAGTTCGCTAATCACACTTATAGGAAAAAAATACTTTTAGAAACAATGTGTGTAGGTCAACATGACCGAATTTTACCGCACAATATAATTACTCATCTTGACCCATTCCACCACGTCAAAAGGTCAATTTTGTGGTTTCATACGTGTAACAGCAGCAAGAAGTAGCACTTGAGTAATCGAATATAAAAGTTTCGTTGATTCATAAAAATCCCTTTATAGTAATATGTGTTACCTACTAAAAGAACACCCATCTAATAGTATAACAATCCCACGATTTTGCTTCATCTTGTGCTCAACCCTTTTAGTATTATTTGTTTGTTAGTGATCATTTGTTGCTGTTGTTTTGGAGCCACATTTTTGAAACTACGTTATTATTATCTTCCTTCGAATTTTGTCTAGACCTTGTAACTCTAGCTGCAATCTCCATAAGCTCATCAGAAAGTTCAACATTCAACCAAAACAATATCAAAAACCTTTTGGATCTTCAAAACATTATCCTGTTAATGAACATAATTAAATTTCTACTGTAAGAGCTTGGTATACACTTGAGAATATATAAGCAAAATTCATGCAGGAATACAAATGGTTAAGGAAGAACATAGACATGTTATGGACGTGCTCTCTTGTTGCTGCCTCACGAAGTACATTTGCGCTGTTTGATGTGTTCAGCCCTTGCAGGAGTAATCTTCACGCACTTGCCATGGAACCACCTCTAACATATATCACAGCAGATCCAAAGTTCATCTGAAGCGTAGCTTTCTACACATGCTCCACATATCTTATCCCCATGCTCATCCTCGTCCTCTTCTTCCTCCAATTAATTCTCCTCATCGTTTCCTTGCATCTTCGCATATTTCAGCTGGGATTCAGATCCTCTCTGGAAGTAAGCAACCCGAAATATAAATAGTAGATCGATTCATAAAAGAATAAGGTATATTGCATGTTTTGCAGATTAAAGGCATGAATGTTTTATCAAGTAAGATATCATCTAACCTTACTGTTCAAAATAAATATTAAGGCATACATCTCCAATTGCTACCTATTGAATTACACACCAAAGAGATCAGCCTTAATGCATTTCAGTACCACCCAACCCCGATTCTGTTGTATCCAACCATCACCTGTCATTTTATTGGATTTTATTTTGTTGCCACCAAGGTCCTTATCTCTTCTAAGTACTCTGCATCATACCTAGCTTGTTGCTGTCTAGCAGTCTCTTCATTCTTTGCTATCTCTATTTCCCTTAGCTGTGCAAGAGTAAGCTTCTTCTTTTTCTTCTTGGTCTCCTTCATGATCCCTTTTCCTTTGTCTTTTGGATCTAAAGCTTCAGGTTCAGAAGAAGACTCAGAGACTTGTTGTGCAGGCTCAGGAATATGTATACCTATTGGTCTTTACAAATTAAGCATTATATGAGCTATTGTCTCATCATCACTAGCTGTATGCTCTTTGACTTCTTCTTGCTGAATAGGATTAGAAGGACCAACTTCATCTTCAAATACTTTTGTAGAAGGTCCAGGTGTAGAAGTTCCAATTTCACCAATATCCATTGCAGCAGTACCTTGCACACCAGTACTTTCAACAACTGTACTTTGAACATCAGTACCTTCTAAATCAATTTCTTCTGTATCTCCACTTTTAACATCAACATCCTCAACTTGAAGATTAACTTGTTCAGTCTCGTCACTTTTCCTTTTAATAATATCTTCATGATCAGTATCTTGTTGAGCAATGTTCTCAGCTTCTGCATAATGCCATAGATGAGCATCTTCTGAATATTGAACTCCAGCATCATCTTGTTGGGAAGTCATGTATAACTTGGATACTTATCTAGACTTACAGAGTGAGTTTCGGTCCCGGTAATCGCTAACAGTAAGTCGTTAAGTTATGAAACTTAAAATCGGGTATCCTAAAAATTTGAAACTAATAAATATATTAGAACTTATTAATATATCCTATCTTAGAATATTTAATGAGTGATAAGTTCTATCGGGTTGCTTAAACGCTGTTAAAACAGGAAATGCGGGTTTAAAACGCGTAATTTTCGTAAAACGCTGAACTGGAAAACGTAAAATTCCAAAACTTTTGGAATTGTCGTAAAATGAGAGAAAATCATATTTCTATTATTTATAGTGTTTTATGGACATATCGGGATGCCGGAATGACGTTTAACCCTAAAAGTAAATCTCGGACACGGTTTTGTGATTTTTGCAGAAATGATCCGACGAGTGTCAAACTCTCGGATTATCATTAAAATAGTTTAACTTACGAGAATATGAAATAAAAATTTTGGGAGTGAATAATGAAAGTGAATAGTAATCCAAAAATGTGAATTGTTACATTTTGCCTATAAAAGAAACTTGCCATCAATACATCTCTTCATCAACACTTGTAATTCACATAAAAAAAAACCCTAATCAACAACATGAGCCACTTTCTAATGATTTACATATCTTCTGATTCTGATGGCTCCACTGATTCAGAAATCAGTTATTACTCTGATTCTGACTTTGATTCTGATGCAGGATGGAGTGGCTACTTTCCTCCTGATGCAACAAGCTCAACTCACCATAAACCTAACAAGAAAGTGTATGTCCCTAATCCAGCTTCTTCTTTAGCAAATGAACTCCCACAAGCCTTGACACAGGCTCTTGAGTCAGCCATAAAGAACATGAAGTGGCCTGCTCAAAGGAAACCTGCAAGACCAGAGAGACCTCCCAAGCAAATACTTGGCCCGGCTTGCCCAAGGAAGCAAGCTTCTTTTGATGACAAATGAAAGACTGCTCAGAAGGGAAAGCAAAGCTATCAAGGAAAAGGAAAAAGGCCAATGGAGTAGGGTGTGTAAGGTGTAGGTTGGGTATGTTTGGTGTAGGGTGTTTGGAGTAGTTCACTCTTTGTCTTGGTTGTGTATTTGTGTCATGGTTTTGTCGGTATCTCTGAACTGATGAATGTAACCTCTTTAGAATAATAATGAATAAAAGTTCTTTTCTTTTGAATGATACATGTAGCCTGCCTTCAAATAATGACTAACTACTAATGCCTCCCCTCAAAAATAGCTTAATTATTAATCATACCAATACTCACTACTAAGAAGGTAAATCTTGAAACATCAAAGCCCTTGGTGAGTAAATCTGCTACATTATCATCTGTATAGACTTTAACCAGATTGATGAGCCTATGCTCATAGCAATCTCGGATAAAATGCTGTCTTGGTTGTGTATTTGTGTCATGGTTGTGTCTGTATCTCTGAACTGATGAATGTAACCTCTTTAGAATAATAATGAATAAAAGTTCTTTTCTTTTGAATGATACATGTAGCCTCCCCTCAAATAATGACTAACTACTAATGCCTCCCCTAAAAAATAGCTTAATTATTAATCATACCAATACTCACTACTAAGAAGGTAAATCTTGAAACATCAAAGCCCTTGGTGAGTAAATCTGCTACATTATCATCTATATGGACTTTAACCACATTGATGAGCCTATGCTCATAGCAATCTCGGATAAAATGTTGTCTGATCTAAATGTGCTTTGTTTTGGAGTGATAAACTGGATTCTTCACAATACAAATGGTACTCTCATTATCAATGTTGATAGGAGTGTTCTTGAAGTTGAATCCATAATCCAAAAGCTGATTTTGCAACCAAAGTACTTGTGCACAACAACTTGCAGCAGCTACATATTCTGCTTCTGTGGAAGATGTTGCTGCAATTGTTTGCTTTTTGCACTGCCAAGACACTAATCTATTTCCAAGATACTGACATCCTCCAGTTGTTGATCTTCTGTTATAGTTGTCACTAGCATAATCACTATCTGAAAAAGCTTGTAGATGAAAAGGGGACTCCCTAGGATACCGCAATCCTAGCTTAGGTTGTTTCCTAAGGTACCTGATGATTCTCTTGAGAGCATTCAAATGTGATACCTTGGGTTGAACTTGATGTCTTGCACACAAACAAACAGCAAAAGTAATGTCAGGTCTAGATGTAGTTAAGTACATTAGACATCCAATCATAGACCTGTATATTTTGACATCAACAGCTTCTCCATCTTCATTGTTTCCCAAAGGTTTGTTAGCATCAACAGGTGTGGATGCTGGCTTGACAATTTTGAAGTTGAATCTCTTAAGATTGTCTGCAACATACTTATCTTGACTTATAAAAATTCCACTACTTGATTGTTGCACTTGAAGTCCCAAGAAGAATGTTAATTCTCCCATTGAACTCATCTGAAATTCTTTTTGCATAAGATCTTCAAATTTGTTGGGTTTTGACCAAGTGACACTGCTGCTATGTAACTCTGCTGCTGAGTAATACTGCTGTTACAATGAAACTGCTGCTGGTATTAATGACTCTGCTGCTGAAGACAATCTGCTGCTTGGTGAAACTACTGCTGAAGGGATTAACATTGTATACGATAGGATAATTATGGAATAGATTCTTTGTATAGTTTATCTATTTAGATTATTCTTATCTTGTAGAGAAAGGTATTGTAAACCTAGTAGGACTCCTTGGCCTATAAAAGGAGGATCCTAGGGTTAGATTATGTACGCATTATTATTCACTTCAAGGTTGTAAAACCCTAGCATTATTGAGTGCTCGTATTAATAATATTGAAGTGTTGAAAGAGAATTATTAATCTTCTTAAGTTAAGCTTTTATATTCCGCGTTTAAGCTTAAGTATTTGTTTAAGTTAACTTCTATATAAGATCGTATTAGCTCAACTGGGATCAACAAGTGGTATCAGAGCTTGTGATCTAGAAGTTATAATCAAGAAGATTTTGTTTCTTTAAAGTTTGCTGTTCCAAATCGTTTGCTTAAGATGGGTGATGAAACTCACATGGTGACTGCTTCAAGGGTACCTATGCTCAATCCTTCTGAGTATGAGCTATGGAAGAGGAGGATCAGACAATACATTCGCATGATCGACTTCAACATGTGGAATGTGATTGTTAATGGTGATTCTGAACCAGAAAAGAGTGCTGATGGTAAGGAGATACCAATCAAGTCTGCTGAAGCTAATGCAACTAGGAAGCTGGAAATCAAGGCTCATAGTATTCTCTTAATGGGAATACCTAATGAATTTCAAATGGACTTTGATGATTGTGAAACAGGAAAAGCATTGATGGATGCTGTGGAATTCAGGTTTGGAGGGAATGATGCTACTAAGAAGTCCAGAAAGAATATGTTGAAGCATCAGTTTGAAAACTTTACTTCTGAACCTGGAGAAAAGATAATTGGCACATACAACAGGCTAAATCAACTAGTTAGTCATCTAAAGCTTGTTGGGTATGTTGTTCCACAGGAAGATGTGAATCTCAAGTTTCTAAGAAGTCTTGCACCTGAATGGAGCATGCATACAGTGGTGTGGAGAAATAAGCCTGACTTTGAGACAATGAAGTTGGAGAGCCTCTACAACAATTTAAGGGTGTATGAATCTGAATTGGCTACTTCTTCTACTTCATCTTCTAGTACACAAAATCTTGCTTTTGTGTCTTCAAAATCCAAAGAGACACAAGATACTCACTCTACTGCTTATGGAGTATCTACTGCTGATGGATCTGGATCTGCTGCTAGTTCAAATGACAAGATTTCTACCAGTGATGTTGCTTTATGTGCATTCTTGGCTGAGCTTACTACTACCATAAGATCACATGTCATAAATCAAGATTTGGATCATATTGATCCAGATGATCTTGAAGAAATTGATCTCAAATGGCAAATGGCAATGTTGACTTTAAGGGCAAGAAAGTTCTGGAAAAAGACTGGAAGAGAAGTTAAATACAAGGCTAAGGAAAGTCCAGGGTTTGACAAGTCTAAGATTGAATGCTACAATTGCAACAGAAAGGGACACTTTGCTAGAGAGTGTAGATCTCCAAAGAAGAATGCTGAAGTTCCAAAGAAGACTGAAGAATCAAAGTCTGCAATGGTAGCATGTGATGGGCTGGGAGAATATGACTGGAGTGATATGGCTGAAGAAGAACCAAATTTCTCTTTGGTTGCTGCTGTTCAACCCAAAGTGCATAACTTTGCACTTATGGCATATGGTTCATCATCAGGATCTGACTCTGAGGTATCTAATGACTCTGAATCATCTGGTTGTTCTTTTAAATCTTGTTCTGACACTATTGAAGTTCTTAAGGCTAGGAATGAGAGTTTAAATAGAGAAGTTGAACACCTAAAACTTGATAACTTAGGTTACAAAGTAGGTATTCAAAATGTTGAGAGGAGGTTAGAATATCTCAAAGAGTGTGAAAAAGAATATGTAGATCAACTTAATCTAAGAGATATAGAAATTTTTAAGAAAAACAGTGAAGTAGAAGTTCTTAAAAATAAGTTGGTAGAAGCAGAAAAAGAAAAAGAGGAAGCTCTTGCTGAAAAAGAAAAACATGTAGTAAGAGTACAAAAACAACAATTTGCTTCTGATATGGTTAATAAGTCTATAGAGAGCACCTTGATGAGAAAAGGCAGTGGAATTGGATATAATGAAGTGGCTCCTCCAGCCAAAAGTGCTTTTGCTCCACCAGGAAAAGAACTATCCTTCATTAGTGAGCTAAATATTGAAAAACCTGTAGGTGAATGTAGCACAAGTAAAATTGAAACACCTAAGGTTGAGGATAGAAAATTTCCTGAAGCTCCAATTATTGAGGAATGGTATAGTGATAGTGATAGTGAAGAGGAACAGGTTAAATCAAAACAAAGTTTTAAAAAGGAAGAAATTCCTACTCAGGTTAAGCCTAAGGTTGAACAGGTAAAGTTTGTTAAACCTGTGTTAGGAAATAACTTCTCTAGAAAACTGGTAGAGTACAATGAGGTACCTAGAGAACAGATGGAAAGGTTCAATAATAAGCCTAGGGGTAACCAAAGAAACTTTAATAACCTAGTTTCAAAAAGATTAGGTGATCAGTTTCAATTACAAAAGAAGGCTTGTTATAAGTGTGGTAGCTTTGACCACTTGATTGTTAGATGTCCTGAACACCAAAAGCCTGTTTGGAATCAATACACTAGGGTGAATCACAAATATGTAACTAAACAAACTCACCCACATCCTAATAGAAACATGGTTCCAAGAGCTGTTTTGTTGAGATCTGGTGCTACTAGATCTATTTATGCTGCTAAATCAAATGGTGTTTTCAAATCAACAACTAGTTCTTCAAATGGCTCTACTGCTAGTAAGCAATCTGCTGCTAGTTCAAAATTTTCTACTTCTAAGCCAAAACATCTTCCAAATACAGTTGTTGGTAATCACTATTATGCTGTTAAGGCCTCAGCTTGCTGGACTTGGAAACCAAAAACAAATGTTTCAAACTCTGTTTCCAAGAATAGTAGTGCATCAAGTGATTTGAAGAAATTTGATTATACTGATGCACAGGGCAGATCCAAGTCAGTAATGGCTTGGGTCATCAAGAGAAACTGATTTCTCTATTTTTCATGTGCAGGTCAATCTACTGGATGAGCTTAAGGATATGGTTATTGTTGACAGTGGATGCTCTGGACACATGACTGGGGATGAATCTCAACTTGAAGATCTTGAGGTTTTTGATGGTGGTTATGTAGCTTTTGGGAATGATCCAAAAGGTGGAAAGATTGTTGGTATTGGAACTCTAAGGACTGGTAATTTGGACTTTGAGAGGGTGTTTCTTGTGAAAGGACTTAAGTTTAACCTTTTTAGTGTCTCACAAATGTGTGACAAAAAGAATTTTGTTCTTTTTACAGACACTGAGTGTATGATTCTTTCTCCTGATTTTCAATTACCAGATGACAAATCTGTGTTACTGAAGGTCCCTAGAAAGGAAAATATATACAGTGACCATATTAAGAATATTATTCCTAAGAGGGCTTTGACTTGTCTAATTGCAAAGGCAACTATTGATGAGTCCAACTTATGGCATAGAAGACTGGGACATCTGAACTACAAGACTATGAACAAATTGGTGAAAGGCAATCTTGTGAGAGGCATGCCTACAAAGACTTTTGAGAACAGTGAAACTTGTGTTGCATGTCAAAAGGGTAAACAACACAGAGTTTCTTTCAAGTCCAAGACAGTAAACACAAATACTGAGCCATTACACTTGCTACACATGGATCTATTTGGGCCTGTATTTGTAAAAAGTTTGAATAAGAAGTCATATTGTCTTGTTGTCACTGATGACTTTAGCAGGTTTACTTGGGTGTTCTTTCTAGCCACCAAAGATGAAACTCCAGGAATACTCAAAGCTTTCATAACAAGAGTTGAAAACCTGCACAATCACAAGGTGAAGATCATCAGATGTGACAATGGTACTGAGTTCAAGAATAGTGAGATGAATCAATTATGTATGGGAAAAGGAATACTTAGACAGTACAGTGTAGCAAGAACTCCACAACAGAATGGTGTAGCTGAAAGAAGAAACAGGACACTTATTGAGGCTGCAAGAACTATGTTATCTGATTCAAAACTACCTGTACCTTTTTGGGCTGAAGCTGTGAACACTGCATGCTTTGTGCAGAACAGAAGTAAGGTAGTCAAGCCTCATAACAAGACTCCATATGAGCTATTTCATGGAAAGAAGCCAATGATTGATTTTCTCAAACAATTTGGATGTCCTGTTACCATTTTAAATACAAAGGATCAGCTAGGCAAGTTTGATGAAAAAGCTGATGAAGGTAATTTGGTTGGTTACTCTGTAAATAGTAAAGCCTTCAGGGTTTATAATAAGAGAACTAAACATGTAGAGGAGAATCTGCATATCAAGTTTAGTGAGAACACATTTAATTCTGCAGGGAAAGGACCAGAATGGCTATTTGATGTTGATATTCTTGCCAAAACAATGAATTATGTTCCTGTAATTGCCAATGTTGATAAACCACAGGAAGAGTTTGTTGTGATTGAGAAATTGAAGATTGGTCCAACTCTTTTACCCTTTCAGAAAGAACAAAGCCCTTCAGATGATGTTGCTTCTCAAGAAAAACCTATGGAAACTGAAGAAGGTATTGAAATACCTGTTGCAGCAGAAAAAGAAGTAAATGAAGCTCCCAAAGTAGTTGGTGATATTTCTCAAATAAGATCAGAAGACTCTACTGCTGACTCAGAAGACTCTACTGCTGACTCAGAAGACTCTACTGCTAAGCCAAAAGATGCAACTACTGCTCCAACACACACTGCTGCAAAGCCTACTAACTCTACTGCTACTTTCTTGTCTCCTAATTTGGACACTCAGGGTAGATCTATTGATGATACTATCTATCCTGATGATCCAAATATGCCTGATCTGGAAAATATCTATTATGACACAGACAATGATGCTCTTGATGGCCAGTTATTTGGAGCTGCTGCTGATTATACTAACTTGGAACTCCATATTCCTGTTAGTCCTACAACCACCACAAGAATACACAAGGATCATCCCAAAGATCAAATCTTAAGTGATCCACAATCATCCATTCAAACTAGGCAGATGACTAAAGCCTTGAAAGATCTTCAACATCAAAGTTTCTTTGCCAGATCTCTGCATCAAAGAAATAGTCATAAAGATCTTCAAAATTGCCTGTTTGCATGTTTTCTCTCTCAAATTGAACCCAAAAACACTTACAAAGCCTTACAAGAAGCAAGTTGGGTAGAAGCAATGCAAGATGAGCTTTTACAATTCAAGCTGCAAGAAGTGTGGACTTTGGTTGAACTGCCAAATGGTAAAAGAGTGATTGGCACAAAATGGGTTTTCAGATGCAAAAGAGATGAGAGAGGAATTGTCATAAGAAATAAGGCAAGGTTAGTAGCACAGGGATACACACAACAAGAAGGGCTTGATTATGATGAAGTATTTGCACCAGTGGCAAGAATAGAGGCTATTAGAATATTCTTGGCTTATGCTTCATACAAAGACTTTGTAGTGTATCAAATGGATGTGAAAAGTGCTTTTCTGTATGGGACCATTACTGAGGAAGTTTATGTGTCTCAACCACCAGGATTTGAAGACCCTGATCATCCTGACAAAGTCTACAAGGTTAATAAAGCAATGTATGGTCTACATCAAGCTCCTAGAGCTTGGTATGACACCTTGTCAACCTACTTGCTAGAGTCTGGGTTCAGCAGGGGTAAGATTGATAAAACCTTGTTTCTCAAAAGACAAAATGATGCTATTTTTGCTGGTTTAAAAGAATTGGGATATGAGGGGAAACATAACAATTTAAAATTTCAAAAAGCTCTTCTCTGTCCTCAATACAAGTTTTTGGTACATCTATTCCTTCATTGTTTGAGTCCTAAAACATCTGGGTGGCATGAGTTCAGTACTACCATTGCTTCTGCAATGATATGTCTGTGCAAAGGTCAACCATTTAATTTTTCAAAAATGATATTGGCTGGGTTGTTTAAAGGTGTTGAAGATGGTTCTTATTTGTTATATCCAAGATTTCTTCAAATCTTTATTGAAAAACAAATTTCCAAAACAAGAACCCATGTTTCGGAATATGCTGCTCCAAAATTGGCTTCAAGGACTTTTACCTTTTTGATTAAACATGGCAAAGGTTTTTCTAGTGCACATACAAATATTACATCTTTCATGGAACAAATTGTGCACAACAACCAGGGTGAAGGATCAGGAAATCCAACTGATTCCCATCACACACCCAATGTTACTACATCTGCTACACAACCTACAAAACAATATACACGTAGGAAAACTAAAAAGAACACTAATCTACCTCAGGATAGTGTTAGTATGGCTGTACCAGATGAGGCTGTCCTAGGTGATGGAGAGGACATGTTGGCAAGGGCTGTCACTACTGCTTCTAGCTTAGCAGCAGAGCAGGATAGTGATAACATCATTAAGACCCAAACCAAGGCAACATCTAGAGAAAAGGATTCTTATGAGTCTGCTTCTCAGGATGGTAACCCTAGCCAAATGGAAAACTTAGGGGGCTCAGATGATCAAACTAGGTTTGATACTGAGTTTTTGTCCCCAGATTCACCTCTCGGACCAGGTAACACAGGTCGAAGTGATGAGGACAGGCCAGTGACTCATGAATTGACGGATCCACTTGTACATGATGACAATGTCAGTGATTCACCTCTCGGACCAGGTAATACAGGTCGAAGTGATGAGACTACAATGCAACTTATAAAAGAATTGACGGCTACTTGTACCGCTTTGGGGTTGAAATGTGAGTCTTTGGAAGATAAGGTTCTTAATCTATCTGATGTTGTTGCTGGTCAGGCCAAGGTCATCATCAAAATGCGAAATCAGATTAAGAGCTTCAAGAAATCAAGATCTTCAACCTCCTTGAAAAGATTGAAGAAAGTGGGGACTAATCAGGTTGTAAGTTCTTCTGAACCATCTACTCATTTGGAAGAGGATGCTTCCAAACAGGGGAGGAAAGAGATTGTCATGGATTCAGGGGAGGTAAATCTTGAAAAAGTTGATAATGTTCAAGATATGGATGTGGATAGTCCTCAGAATGATGAAGACTTTGTAGTTGCTGATAAGTCTGGGAATGAAGTTGTTATGGAAAAGATGGTTGCTTTACAAGAAAAGGTGGTAGATACTCTTAAAACTTTGGAGTCTGAGCAACTAGTGAAGGCAACATGGTTGATGGGTAATGTGTTAAAGACTTTGGAAGATTCAGTGGAAAATGCTGCTATTGCTGACTCTACTGCTATTCATAATTCTGCTGCTAAGACTTTTGATGGTTCTGCTGCTAGTGGAATAGTGAATACTGCTGAAGTACAAGACTCTGCTGCTGGATCTATGGATAATGCTGCTGCAGAGGCAATGGTTTTGCTAAGTAAGAAGACTACTGCTGACTCACATACACCTTAGTTACCAACTCAATCATCATCACAACCTATCACAACAACTAACATAACTTCAGCAACAAGAAAACCTCAAAAAGGAATAACAATAAGAGAACCTGCTGCTACTCAAAAGAAGACAATCACATCATCTTCTACAGATAAGGGTAAAGGCAAGCAAGTTGATGTTCAGAGGTGGATGTATAAAGGGATTGATTTTACTGATGTACCTTTTGATTCTTGGCCTAAGCCATTGCAAGTTGAACATGATGAAGCTGCTGCTATTAAAGCACAAGAGGTGTTTAATTTGGAAGATCAGCAGCTGGCTGAGAAAGAGGCTGAAGGTTTAAGAATGTATGATGAATGGGATGATGAAAAGATCAGAATTGCTGCTGATATTGAATTAAACAAGCTGATCAAGATTGAAGAAAATGAAGTTCCAAATTTTAATGTGCAATCTTGGTATAGTAACTTTGCTTCTAATAAGAGAAAAGAGAATGCTGCTGCTAGAAGAAAAGTTAAAGTATTCAAAGGTCCAACAGTTAAACAACAAAGGAAAGAATATGAAAGGTATCTAAAGAATATGGGTAGATGGACATTGGTGCAGTTGAAAGCTTATTCTGACAAAGAAGTTTTTGATTTGTATCAACAAACAAAGAAGAGAACAGATACTTTTTATACTATGGGATGTGCTGAGGACTTGGAACAAATTGCTCAGATGAACAAGAAGTTGGTGCCTGAAAAGATAGTTGAAGCAGAGCAGATACAAGAAGCTAATGTTGTTGAAAAGCTTGAAAGTGATGCAGCAAAGATTACTTCTTCTGTGCAGGGTGATAAAAGAAAAGGTGTTATTCATAAGTCAGTTGCAAAGAAGAAGAGAAAGATTGGAGAAGGAAGCAGTTCTATGCCTGAAGGAGATGAGTTTAAATATGGTCTTGATCATATTCCTTCTGAGCATCAAAAAGAACAATTGAAGGGTTACACTGTGGTTGGCAAGATGGAAGATCCTGAAGTGGTTGATGCCAAACCATTAGGAGTTAAATATCCTATCATCAAAGTAACTACAGGTTATGATGCTAACATTGGAGTATTTCATGATGTTCAGAGATCTGATGGTAAGTCTCACAGATTTCTCAAATTTCAACAAATGTTACATTACTTTGATAGAGAGGATGTTGAAGACTTGTGGAAGTTATACAAGGCAAAGTTTGGAGCTAAGAAATTTGATGGTAAAAAGTATGAGGTAGATCAAATTGATCATATCTTAACTGCTTCTGATAATGTTATGTGGAGAGCTCTTAAACTTATGTTTGAACCTTCAATGGATGATTCTGAATGGACAGAGATAGTAGAATACAAAGTAAGAAAATGGAGACTCTTTCAAGATTCTGGAGTTCATGTACTAGAACTTGGACCAACTACTTTGTATATGCTAGCTGAAGTAGATTATCCAGTGGTAAGATACTGGAATATTGTCAATCAGATGGTTAATGGTGATAAAACACTTAAGCTGCAGAAAGATTATGATTCTGATGATCAAGCATTCAATTTGCTGTCAAAGTATAAGAAGATATTTGATCAACTGAATTCAAAAGAGTTGAAGTGTTTGGAAGCATCCTCCAAGTGATGAATTGAGCTTTAAAGAAACTTAAATATTTAGAAATAAATATTAAGTTTAGGGGAGGATTGTTGGGTTTTGACCAAGTGACACTGCTGCTATGTAACTCTGCTGCTGAGTAATACTGCTGTTACAATGAAACTGCTGCTGGTATTAATGACTCTGCTGCTGAAGACAATCTGCTGCTTGGTGAAGCTACTGCTGAAGGGATTAACATTGTATACGATAGGATAATTATGGAATAGATTCTTTGTATAGTTTATCTATTTAGATTATTCTTATCTTGTAGAGAAAGGTATTGTAAACCTAGTAGGACTCCTTGGCCTATAAAAGGAGGATCCTAGGGTTAGATTATGTACGCATTATTATTCACTTCAAGGTTGTAAAACCCTAGCATTATTGAGTGCTCGTATTAATAATATTGAAGTGTTGAAAGAGAATTATTAATATTCTTAAGTTAAGCTTTTATATTCCGCGTTTAAGCTTAAGTATTTGTTTAAGTTAACTTCTATATAAGATCGTATTAGCTCAACTGGGATCAACAAAATTCCTTCACCATAGACTGCTTAGTAGCACCAAAAATAATATCATCTACATACACTTAGACAAGCAAGATATCCTTTTTATCTCTTTTGATAAACAAGGTTTTGTCAATAACACCTCTCCTGTAACCATGTTGCAATAGAAAAGTGGAGAATCTTTCATACCATGCTCTAGGGGCTTGATGGAGGCCATACAGAGCCTTAATAACCTTGTAGACTTTGTTTGGATGTGCAGGATCTTCAAAACCAGGAGGTTGTCTAACATATACTTCCTCTGTGAGAGTGCCATATAGAAAAGCACTTTTAACATCCATCTGATATACAGGAAAGCCCATATAAGATGCAAAGGCCAAAAATAGCCTTATGGCTTCAACCCTTGCCACTAGAGCAAATACTTCATCATAGTCTACTCCTTCTTCTTGTCTATATCCTTGAGCTACTCACCTTGCTTTATTCTTGATGACATTCCCTCTTTCATCTCTTTTAACTCTGAAGACCCATTTTGTTCCAATCAGTCTCTTACCATCAGGTAAATCACATAATACCCATACTTCTTGAAGTTTAAATTGTAAGAGTTCTTCTTGCATAGCTTTAACCCAACTTTCCTTGGCTAATGCTTGTTGTATTGTCTTAGGTTCTTCTTGAGACAGAAAGCAAGCAAATAAACACAATTTCTGATCCTTGTGATTCACCCTGTTATGCTTGTAAATAAAGCTAAGTAAAGAAGTATGTTGTTGAGACATATTCTTAGCTTTAGTTCTTGTGAGCACTCCTGAATCTGAAGGTTCAATTATTTTATTGACAGGATGATCTTTGTGAATCCTTAGTGTAGGGGTTAGTGATACTTCAAGATTATCTTCTAAGTTTGTGAAGTCAGGGTCTTCATTAGAATCTGAGAAAATGCCTTCTTGTTCTAATTCATCATCAGTATCTTCTAAGGCAGGCATAGTTGGATCAGTTAAATCATCAGCATTTTACCAATTTCAAGTATCTAGGACTTGAGAAGTACTTTCAAATGGATCAGCAGTACTTTGGGGCAAAGTACTGACAGTGCCTTTAGCCTTATTCTTTTCTGCTTCATAAGCTTTCCTTTGATCATCTTCATAGGACTTAGCAATTGTTTCTTGAAGAAGCATCCTACTAAGTTCATCTTGGATAGCTTGGTCTTCATCAGATACTATGGTCTTTGGTTGAACAGTACTTTGTGGATCAATAGTACCTTGAGGTGCAACAGTACTTTTCTTCTCATCACTGGGTGCTTCATTAGAATCATCTTCAGATCGTATGTTAACTCCATGAACAATGTATTGTGATTCCTCTTCATTGTGAACAACTTGATTTTCTTCTCTTATAGGAACATAGTTCATGGATGAAGATATTAAATCAAGATCAAACATCCAATCAGGACCTTTACCTTTTTGATTCTCTTGTTCTTCTAGAAATTCAACATGAAGACATTCTTGAACCTTTTTGGTAGCCTTGTTGCACACTCAAAATCCTTTGCTACTGGTACAATAACCCAATATGTATCCTTCATCTGATTTACCATCAAATTTTCCCAAATTGTCAGCAATGTTCAAGATAGTCAGGGGACATCCAAAAGGTTTCATAAACTTAATGTTTGGCTTCTTTCCCATGAGTAATTCATAAGGTGTCTTTATTTGAGGTTTTGTCACTGATACTCTATTCAGCACATAACAAGCAGCACTTACAGCTTCAGCCCAAAATGGAACAGGTAATTGGGAGTCCGCAAGCATTGTCCTTACTGCTTCTATCAAAGTTCTATTCTTCCTTTCTGTAACCCCATTCTGCTGAGGAGTTCTGGCAATACTAAATTCTCTTTTAATTCATTTCTTGGCACAAAAGTCATCCATAAGCTGATTCTTGAATTCAGTCCCATTATCACATCTAATGCTTCTAACCTTGAGTCTTAACTGATTTTCAAGTGCTATTATAAGATCATGAATAGCATCAAAGGTTTCATCTTTGAATCCCAAGAAAAAGACCCAGATAAATCTGCTACAATCATCTGTTATAACCAAACAATACTTCTTCTTGTTTAAACTAGCAACTGAAACAGGTCCAAACAGATACATATGCAGCAATTCCAAAGGCTCCCTAATAGTTCTTTCTTCAATCTTTTTACATGAAGCCTTGTGTTGTTTACCCTTCTTGCAAGCCAGACATGAATGATCAAGTTTGAATGTTTTAGAAGGTAAACCTCTAACTAAATTTCCTTTTACCAACTTGTTGATGTTTTTGAAATTTACATGCCTTAGTCTTCTGTGCCATTGATGTGCTTCTTCCATTGTTTCTCTTGCTATCAAGCATGTTGCTCTTTCTGTAGAATTAATATTCTTCAAGTCTATGCTATACATATCCTTGGTTCTTGGTGCTCTCAGCATCACCAAGTTTTCATCTTCTAATCTAAACTCAGGGGAGAGAATAAGACATTCTGTGTCAAGAAACAACACAGGGTACTTCTTGTCACATATCTGAGAGACTGACAAAAGGTTGAATTTAAGCTCCTTCACATATCTAACATTCTCAAAATCAATAGATCATGCCTTAATGGTTCCTTTGCCAGTGATTCTCCCTCCATCAGGATCATTCCCAAATGCAACTCTTCCTCTAAAATAAGCTTTAAAATCTGACAAGAGCTCCTTTTCTCCTGTCATACTTCCAGAGCAACCACTATCCACAATAAGATGATCTTTAAGCTCCTCTGTTGGGTTGCCCTGCATTAAAATGAAAAGGATTAGTTTCTTTTAAGAACCCAAGCCATTACTGACTTGTGTTCCCCTTGTGGAGTAACATACTCAAATTCTTTGAGTATGTAATCACCACTGTTTCTGAAAGTACTATCAAGAATTACAGTTTTTGATTCCAAAACCTGTGTTGAATTGTTATCAACACTCCCATTTTCACCATTATTTTGTGAATGTGCTTTGTCACCCTCAGCAGTACTTTCTTTCTTAACCCACTTAGATGTAACTTTTGGTGTTGGGTTCTATGTTCTAGCAGCTTTTCTTGAGTTGTAAGGCCTTCTAGGTTTGTAAGAATTGAATCTCCTAGGTCTTACACTTGAGTCTTTTCTAGCAGTACCTTGATTGGGAAACTTCCTATCAGTACGTTGAGAAAGTACTGCTTAACCAGTGCTTTGAGAGGTGTTTCTTGAAGGTACTGTGGGTTTGGAGAATGGTCTTCTCTGATGAGGGTACCTATAGTCTTTTGAGAAATTACTATGGTTAACCCTATTTGAGTAATTCCAAGCTGGTTTATTCTCTCTTGGTTTATTCTCTTTGTGCTTATGATTTGCAGATGTGGTCTTTGGATATTTACTTAAGTACTCTGAATGAGAATCACAGTCCTTGATCAAATGATGAGGACTATAGCGTACAAAGCATAAGTTTAGACCCATTATCCCAAATCCATTCCAAAAAGGTTTTCTATAATAAGTAGTATTTTGAAAAGAGTTTCTTGTAGGTACTGCTGAATGATTAACAGTACTTTGAAAGGTTTTTGGAAGTACTGCTTGTTTTGAAAAATCTTTTTCACTCCCAGAACCCTTATTATCATCCCTAGGTGTTTAAACAGATTCTCTTAAAGACTCAGGACAAGATTGACTTGAATAATTTTGACCTTTAAGCTTTTTCCTAAACTCTAGGTTGTCTACACCAAAACAAGAAACATATGTCCTAGGTGGTTGAAAACTACCTGTGGGTGGAGGAACTTCATTATATCCTTTGTTTTTCTTAAACTCAGGAGGTTTTGAAGAAGATGGTTCCTCATCACTAGATGTGTTTTCCTCTAGGCTTATGAATTCTTCATCACTAGTTGAGGTCTCCTGAGAAAGATTTAATTCTTGGTTCCTAGATGAAAGTACTTCTGAATTATTATCATAACCTAGGCCAATTTTAATGTTTGCTGTTCTCTGTTTTTCAACAAAACTAACATGTGACAGACCCGATTCTTTCCAAGCAGCAAGTTTTTCTTGCAACTTATCTCTTTCTTTAGTGACCTTTTCTAATTCAGAAACTTTACATCCTAACTTCCATTCACTTAGCTTTAATTGATAATCTTGTTGCTCATATTTTTCAGCCCAAGCTACTTCATTATTCTCATGAGTGATTATCTTAGCTTCCATTGAGTCTAAAGTTAATTGGTAACCAGCTATCACAGACCTAGCCCTTCTATAGTTATCTCTTTCAGTTTCATATTCTTTAAGCATCTTTTGATAAGAGTTACTACATTTGGAACATACCTCAGAGATAGTGGATGAAGTTGGTGAAGTGGCCATCATAACAAGCTGAACAGGTTCTTCTTCACTCTCCATGCTCCAATCAAAACTTCCTAGACCATCTCTTGACTCCAAAGCCTCATATCCTGGTTCCTCATCAAAAGCTGTGCTCCAATCAACCTCTTCCAATTCAACCATAGAATAGGTTACTGGTTCATCATCAAATTCATTACTCCAATCAACTTCTGACAAGTTTTCTTGAGCAACCAAAGCTTGTGACTTTGGCTCAGCAATAGGGACCTCTTTTCTTTTAACCATGGGTTTAGGTTGTTCAATCATCCTGTTTGCTTGATACTTTGCAAACTTGCATTCCCTTGCAAAGTGACCAGTCCTTTGACAATTAAAGCATTCAATTTTAGACTTGTCAAATGCTATACCCTGCTTAGCCTTGAAATCAATACCTCTCCCTGTCTTGTTCATAAACTTCTTGATCCTTGCAGTGATCATGGCAACCTGCCATCTTATGCCAATTTCTTCCATAGCATCATCATCAATTTGCAGGACATCTTCTTGATAAGTAACAGGTAGAGTGGCTTGTTGGGCAAAGAATGAGCATAAAACATCATCTGAGTTGGGGGTATGTGATGGTGATGAAGTTGTAGTGATCAAAGTTGTACATGGATTCTTTGTTTCTGCAACAGTACTTTGGACAGGATAAGCAGTACTTTTAGTGGAAGTACTGCTTCTATTTTTAGAAGATACAAAAGCAATGTTGTGAGAACTTGAACCTTTATTACCCTTCATCTCATGCTCATACACCTTTAGATAGTTATAAAGATCATCAAAGTCCATAGTGTCCAAACCAGGTTGTCCTCTAATCATGGTAGCAACCACATGCCATGCAGATGGCAAACTCCTCAAGAACTTCAAGTTAGCATCTTCAACTATTGCCTCAGCCCCATATAACTCTAGCATGCTGAGTAGATTTTGATATCTATCATAGGCAGAGTCAAGACTTTCTCTTTCACCAACAGTGAAGGTTTCAAACTGCTGCTTCAATAGGTTCCTGTGCATCTTCTTGGAAGCATCATTACCTCCAAATCTTGTTTTAATAGCAGCCCATAGTTGTTTTGCATCCTTGGCATCATGAAACTTCAATAAGTGACCATCATGAATGGCAGAGAGCAGTATGTTGAGAGCCTTATCTTGATTTCTTTTGGTAGCAGTTGGCAAGGTTGGCTTGGGTGGTGTTGGTTATCCTGGGATCTCTAATGGTTCCTCAATTACCATATTGCCATTGACAATCACATCCCATAGTGCATAGTATCTGATGGCAATGTACTGCCTCATCTTCATGGCCCATAGATCATATTCTCCCTTCTTAACAATAGGTTCTTACTGCAGTGATGGATGGAGCAGGTGCAACATCTGTCGACATCTTTAAGGGTTTGTAGTAAAATCGGTTTTAAAGGTTTTCTTCTTAATCAGAGTTTCCAACACAAGCTCTGATACCACTTGTTGGATCAATATACTCTGACCAAACTACTTTGTAGCTTGTAAGGTTTTAACAATCTTGAATAACTCAAAACAATTAATATTGAAACACTGATATTACTTTATAAAGTATGCGGAATCTACTAACACAAAGGAAAGAAGAACTTTGTTTATATTAAAAACAACTCTTGAACCTGCTTCTCTAAATACAGATTCACTAACAATCCCTAACTTCACTAAAATCATTTTCTAGAAATCATAATGTGAAACTCTAAGACTCTTAGAAAAACTTGTACATCTAATACCATCATAAGGCTCCTTTTATAGGCATAAGGAAAACCTTAAGTCGGTTTACAATATTTTACTTTAACGACAAGTAATTATCCCTAACTAATTCTAGAATTTCATATAATATTACATAGTAATCCTTTAAACAATATTGCGCATAAGTCCTTGTTCTTCGAAGCACTTTGAATAATCTTCAATAATTAGCAGTACTTTGACCTTGATCAGCACATTGACTATTGAGCAGTACTTTGACATAGCAGTACTTTGATCTTTCCAGCAGTACTTAGATCTTCATATCCCAACACTCTTAGGTATGTCGACCCTAGGACAAGGATTGAGAATGACAGCTCATTTAATATGCAATTTCCTTGTAAAATAGGATTTAGGAGCTTTGATGCTACCCTTAACTCATCATTACCAATGAACATAATCTTGCATACTGAATACAATAAAATTATGGTAAATGAGTTGGAATACAAAGGAGATAATATTGTTGCTAGGGTAAAAACGTCACATGTGTTTGTAGGAAGCTTCGTCTATTTAGTTGAATTCATGGTTATGGAGAATCTAGGAGAGTTTGTTGATAGTAACTTAACCCAAGTTGTGTTTGGGAAGCCCTTCAAAAGGTTAACCAAATTAGATGAAAATCTTATGGAAAGGTTAATTACATTCTCAGACGAGGATGAAGATTTTGTTTACCAAATGCCCATGCACATCCTATGTTCGAGGATTTTTCTATTGAGAAATGTAATAGGTTTCCACCTCTCGATATGCTAAGTGAGAATGATAAAAGAAATGGGCTTAAATATCCTCATGAAAAGAATAAAAGGTATTCTCGCGGATGTTTAGAGCTAAATGATGACTATAAGAGAGATGAGGCAACAATTAGATGCCTGACACTTGGATACGTGAGGATAAACGATACACGGTAGGATACGACTTTGAGTCTAGCTACAAGACTCGTAAATAAAGAAAAGCGCTTCTTGGGAGGCAACCCAAGCTTTATTTGTTTGTTTATTTGTTTGTTTGATATTATTTGTTTCCGTATGCATGTTTTATTTTTATTGTTTGTGGCTCATGTTTCAAAATAAATTGTGAAAATGGTTTATTTTGTCTTTAACTTCATCGTGATTACATATAAAGGTATTTTGCAAAAGATAAGTGTAAGGGAAATCTAAATTTGTTTCTAAGAACGAGATTGAACATGAATCACAACAATATTAAATGAATGTGCATATTAGTATTTGTTTGAGTCACATGCTTGTATCGTGTCATAATGATGTTTTGCAGGATTTCCCGGAATTAAGGCGTGAGTTTTTCCAGAAATTTTCCGGAAACTTAACATGAAATTTCTGCAGGCCACTTCTGACGACGTCAGGATTAACACCTAACGGCGTCACATGTAAAATTCTGGAAATTTTGCAAGTTTTGTTTTTCTGCCGGAGTCTTAAAGTTTTTGTTAAATCTTTAGTTTTATAAACTCCAGAAAATCTGCAAATATTCATTCCACAAGCATTATATCTTAATTTGCTTTCTAGGATTTTATTATATAGAGTTTGTCGTGGGATGATTGTTTTCTCAGGTTTAACAGGTTATATTGGACAAGAAGATGATTTATATTTCTGGAGGGAAGCTTTCAAACGTTCATTTTCTTGGAGGAGAATCTAACCATGTATCACATTATCCACACCGAACGAATCAGGAGAGTATTTGTTTTATTCATTTACCTACGTTACTTTTACATCCTTTTTATTGAACATTGGGGACAATGTTCAACCTAAGTGTAAGGGGAGGGTAAATGATGATACCTTAGAGAATGCAATTACACTTGATGCTTGTTTGTTCAATAATAGGTGTGTAATAAAACTAAGATAAACACTTTTAGGGTAATTTTAGCGCCAAATTTAATTTTTTTTACAACATATAGGAGTGAAGCTTTAGCCTTAATAAGCGTCTCATGGATAGGAGTTGTATGACTAGCACGAAAAACCGTACAACTCAAAATTTTCCACCCCAAATATGTGAGGTTCGCCCCTAGATTTATTAGGAAAAGATGCTTGTGAGTGTACCGATAGTATTTAGATTCTAGAACTTGTGATAGTGATGCATCCCGAGACCGCTAGTGAGACTACATTCGTGTAGTTAGGATTCACTACATGATAAGAGGCATTAGGATAACCCTTGTGTTAAACCCGTATCATAATTACTTGACCAATGAAGTCATAATCACTTGACTAGTAAAGTCAATTAATTTTCCCACACCTTTGCGATGTACTCATTTTTAGTGCACAATACCCCTAGTACACCCCTCCGAGCCCATATTTTTCATTTATAACTTTAAGCATTTTACTTAAAGGTAGAATTTGTTTACAATCCACCCCAAATGTACACCTAAATCGCCTTAGGCTTCCTTGTATGCACTCATCTTTAGTGCATTATTGTTACATATTTAAACCCTTAGTTAATTGTCTAATTGATTTCATGGTTGCTAAGTCGAGTCATATCTTGTACATATTGTTTTGGGACGATTGGGACTCATGGGTAAAGTACTATTGTTATGGAGTATTGGGGAAGACGTCAATTATTGTTGAACCTTAGACCTTGATAGATCTTTGAGCACTCGTGGATCATTAGTACTGTTTACGTAATCACAAACACACTAATAGAAAGTCTCTATAACTTGTATTCTGAAGCGGAAAATAAACACAAGTATGAGCAATGATTACTAAAAATAATTTGATCCTCTATGGATCTTTGAATAATACTGAAATTGTTTTTCTAAATGTGTAACTAATACATAATAATGCGTTCCTTTTATAAGCAAGGAACCCTAAACCATTTTCCAAGAAACGTATAAAATATAAACTTAAAGAGTATGCATTATCACTTCCTAATAAAACTCATGCATATCCTAACTAAATAACAAACTATGCGTAACATCTATATCCGCAGAAACATAATACACGGAATCTATCCTTCAGTACATATAATGCTTCAGCAGGAACTGACTCTTTAGCAGGAACCATCAGCAGTAACTTCAGCAGAATTCTTTATTTAGCAGAATTCCCAACAATCCTCCCCTAATCTTGAATTTGACATGGTTAAGTTCAAGATTCTTGATAGATCTTTTAAAGGCACAAACCAAGAGGATTGAAATCGAACATCATCAGCAAAGAATCTTCATCAGCAGGATATCTATGATCAGCAAAACCTGGAAAGCACCATTCTTTGCAGCAACAAATGACAACTTGTACATCAAAACATTCTAGTTTCATACTATTCTCATCACATCCAGGTGTGTTAACTCCTGTGAGAGGTGAATCATTGAAAATAATGGATTTGATGTCTCTTTACCAATAGCCATCACTACTGGAGTAGCCAAATGTTTAAGTTCGAAAACTATGGTACACTGATGACCATATGATTTTTAGCAAATCATCAGCTATAAACGGATTTGAATTGTCTTTACCTGTAGCCATTTGCTCAGGACTAGTTAATTCCTTTGATGAGTAAATCACCTTTGTAAATTAAATACCAAATATGGTTTTCCACTGCCTTTACCACAAGCCATACACTTGTGGGCTAGTCAATTATTGGGAATCCATAAGGAAAAATCCATGGTCAATTGACAACCATTCAACTCTCAGCTGTTAAGCATGGGTGAGTTGAGTACCCAATAGTTTTTAGCAAACTATTACAACTATCAACATATTTGACATGTCTTTACCAAAACTGTACCCTTTGGACTAGCCAACTTTTGATGGAATAGTCAACATCAGGTAAGTTGATAACTAAATAAGGTATGGAAATAACCAACACCAAAACCTGCATACAACATACAAAATACTATACAAATCTGCTAGTTTTTTTTTTCTTTTTTTTTTTTTTTTTTTTTTTTTTTTTTTAAAAAAAAAAAAAAAAAAAAAACTAAGAATGAAGAAAATAAACAAATATACAACAAAATACCATCAAGCAGCTCTAGGAACGCTGATATTGATTTTGAACAAATGAACCAAAGATTCAGCAAACAACCTAGCATTCCTAACTGGATCAGGAGGAATCTCCAACTGATGTTGAAGCATTTTCTCCATTAGAGGCACAGTCAGAGGATAATTGATGCGTGGGAATCGCACCTTGCTTTACCTCTCGAGGGATCTCGAGAAGCTTACAACCCCCACCAGGCAGTGTACCTGATTGTTGTAGTATAGTATAGTGACAAGTACCGGGGGATTGATCGTTCAGCTTAGGAATAGTGTCGCTAGGATTAGAAAACCTAATTAATAGTTCTAGAGGTGAGAGATGTTTATTTTTGTATTTTTATATTTTTATAAAAGCAAGTAAAATCTCGGGTTTTGAAGGAGTGGGCGGAATTAGTTGCTATTCAACTAACCCAAAGCTAAGATGCAATCAAAATAAAATAATAAAAATGAAATTAAACTAATTAAACTAAGGTTGTGACCAGTGGTTGGAGAAATTGTGTTTACTTAGACTTCACTACTCCCTAGATATCTTTTACATGTTAATTACTTGTTACACTTGTATGAATGACGGATTGTATTCCTTAATACCATTCGTGGGGTGGCATACATAACTCCCCAACTCTATGAGCTCTTATCTCCTCCTACACCATGACCCAGCACAACTATAGGGATTGTAAACAGTGGCTCATGCATTAAATACAACCAATAAAGACCTAGTACGCCTCGGTTCATGTTTCTTAAGACGTTCAAGCATGTTACCATTTGGAGATCTGCCAGTTTTCTTAAGCCTAACATATAAATCATTCATTCAAAACAAGAATAGACAAGTAATCAACACATAATCAACATCTAGGTTTCATTAGATCTAAGCAAACACAAGAGAGATCTAGCCTAGCATAATGGAATTGAGACAAGAACAAGAGATAAACAACCAACACATAGACATATTGATTGAATTGAAAGTACACTTATCTCAATTACAATGCAAGGTCTCAAGGGTTTGGAACCCTTGAAAAACCTGTAAAAGAGGCACCAAAATCGTCTTTAGGGTTTCACCAAAACTTCTCTCTTTCTAATGAAAAAACTAGAAAACTATATATAGGAAAAACAGTCTGACGGCGTCAAGAGTTACTTCTGACGCCGTCACCTCGCCGCCATATACTTCCTCGGACGGCCTAGATCCACTTATGACGGCCTATGTGACGCCGTCACCACCCACGGTATATTAATTTTGCCACTTTGACGCCGTCACGAGTCCTTCTGACGCCGTCACCACCTTTGGAGTTTAATTCTTCATGTCTGACGCCGTCAAGATGTTGGTCTTGACGCCGTCACCTTGTATTTTCAGCATGCAAATTAGGTACTTAGCCGTTTTCTTCACTTTTATGCTCCAAAAACGTCCAAAATAGCTTCTTTTCCAGAATTCACTCTCCAAACACCTAAAATCACAAAAGGAACGATTTAGGGCAATATTTGATCAAATAAAGTCGGATTCGGGCTTAAATGACCCCCTAAAAACGGATCATTTTTCGCCTCATCAATAATTCTTCTCAATGAACATTATTACCCTTATCCCAGATGTAGTCTCCAAGACATGAACATAAGGAAGAGGATAAAATTTCCAACTTTGTACTTTTCACCTTTGATTGTTCTTCCATACTCCATACCCAGAACTAGTTGGTGAAGAAGAATCCATAAGCACTTGAAGATCCCCTAATAGAAATAATCCTGCACCTTTAGGAGTATGAGTAGCATAATGCTTGGTAACCAACTCATAGAGAGTGACTAAGTCCTGATGATCCACAAGATGCAAAATTTCTTGAAGAAATGTGAAAGACAAAGATGTTTTATCAAGCCTATAGATAGTATTGATCTGTCATTTCTAGACAACTCCCATCTAACCAAAATATCCCGAAAACCCTCTGGCCAATCATCAGGAGATCCTTCTTTGATAAAAGAAGAATCAGCAGCATTTACATCTACTACCCTATGCACTTGAGGAGGGTGTGAGACCTTCATTCTAGCCTTTCTTTTGGCCCTTCTACCTGGAATATATATAGCATCATGTGGAGAAGAAGGTTCTTTAGTAATTACATCCTTAGTAGATACATCCTCTGACTCATGTGTTTCCACTAATGGAGAAACTAGCGGAACTTCAGTAGAAACCTCAGTAGAATGTTGGTCAAGTGAAACAGATTCAACTTGTGCATCTATCTCCATTCTAACTTGTTTAGCTCTAGCAGCTGCAAGCTCTACTTCTCTCACTTTGATCTCATGAAATCTTGCCATTTCAGCTTTTTGATCATCATGCAACCTCTTTGCAGCCTCTTCACCCAATCTCTCCTCCTCCATTTCTCTTCTTGTTCTCTTTTTAGAAAGAAGATCTTTTGCTACAACTTTTGCTTTTCCTTTGTCAATAACAGATGAAGCAACAGTAGTTGTTGTATCAGCAGAAATAGACACAGTAGACAAAGGTGCATGAGTAATAGCAGAAGCACCTATAGCAGAAGTGGAAAGAGCATCAGCAGAAGGAGATACTGATGTAGCAGGCACATCAGCCGAATAAACTTTATCCATCTTTAGTCTCTTAGAATGTGGTTCTGCATCAGTAGTAATTAGAATAGGAACAAGCTTAGGAGTACTCAGTCCATCATTTTGTAATCTGTTCTTGATTCTGTTATAATGAAAAACCAATTGTTCATCAGAGAAAGACCAAACTTGTTTCCTAGTCCAAGCATTATTATATAGTGCACTGCTTTGATTTTTCACAAAGTTTCTCATAAAATCCCTTTGCTGTGCTTGAGTCATTGGTTTATCCCTCTTTGCTTTGGAAATTCTTTCAGCTGCATCTCTCCTCCTTTGTTTCATTATCTCAACTATTCCAGGAACAAAATCATCTTCACTGACATTATTTCCAAGAATATCTCTAGCTAAACCAGGAGTAGAAATCACTTGTCTCCTAATATGCATCCAATCTGCTTCATCAAAATTTGGAATTGCAGCATCCAATTCTCTTTGTCGTGCAAGAGGCAAAGTAGAGACATACTTAGTTGTAGCAGATTCAAGCTCTAAGTCATATTTAGCTTGTTCTTCCTTTGCCAATTCTGTACTTTTCTTCTGATCTTCCTATTCTTTCAAAAGTCTTTCTTGCTCAAGTCTTTCTTCTTTTGAGATAAGATCATCATCACACACTCTAGTAATATCAGCAGAATCATCATGAGGAATGACTAACTTCTCGAGATGATCAGCAGGTAAATCTTGAACATCTAAATCAATTAGAGTATCAGCAGATCCTGTAGTATGGAGAGTTGCAGTTGTGTCTTCATGAGAAACTTGCTCAGGAACATATGGATCAATGCTAGGTGAATCCATATACTCTTTACCAGCCATAAAGAATGAATCCACTGATGTGTGAACCCCATCAATAGCCTTCTCAGTAGCAACATCAATTATTGGTTGATTATCCTGAAGAGTATCACCAGCATCTGTCATTGGAATCTCATCAACATTGGACACCTTAGAAGAGTCAGTAGACTTCTTTGCCAAATACTGTCTTCTATTTCTTCTGCTGAACTGAATGGGCTTCTTTTGTTTTGAAGATTCAGCAACTTTGGGAGAAGAAGCATGATTCTATTGAGCAACTTCAGCTAAGATCTCAAGTGAATCTAAATTCCTATCCTTATGAACTTCATCAGCATCAATCACAACCTTTCTTTTCTTTTCCTGATCAAGTTGAGTTTGTAACACCTGAACCCTCTTTTTCAATAACTCAATCTCACCACCAAGTGAGGATTTGGTATCTGCAAGCTCCTTTTGAAGATCATCAGTCTTTTTAGCATACCTACTGAGCAAATCATATACAGAGGTGAGAGTAATAGGGTCCTCAGCTCCACCAACAGATTGCTCAGTGGTCATGGGAGCTTCATGGAACCTATCAGGAGAAACAGACATATGTACAACAGTGGGAGAGCCTTCATCAATTGGCTCTCTAACAGGACTAGGTGAGGTCAGTCTAGTGATCTCAGGTTCAAGAGGTGTTGGTACTTGGGTACCAAGAGACTGAATTGTCTCCTCATCCTCAGCAACAAGCTCATCAGGAACAACATGATAAGGTGATAAAAAAGGTCTAGGTGACAGAGGTAAAGGGGAAGGTGGAGGCAAGTCAGAAGAAACATGTAATGCTTCAGCAGTTGTAGAGGGCTCTCCATCATTTACCACTGATGGATTACCATCAGCAGCAACACCAGAAGATGATGGATTACCATCATCAGCAGCATTTTGAGAGGGTATATCACCAGTAGCATCACCCTCACCTGCATCATAATTACCATGTGGTAACATAGCAGCTAACAGAGGGTGATGTACCCCATCATAATTTGTTTTCATAGAAGCAAACAATTTAGTACTAAGACCCTTAATGGGGATATGGACTCCGTCTTGTGTGGTTATGTCTAAAATTATTTGAAGAAACCTAGGGTACATTAAAAACTTATGTTTTTTCTTCTCAATATTTTCTAGCATATTATCAAAAATAAACTTAGAAAAATTATAAGTCAAACCCTTGGAAAGATATACAATACTACAACCCAATTGGGTAGAGAATTGATCCCATCCACCAGACTTGTTGCTGATACATTGGAGCAGTGTGTGCACCAGACACCTCTACTTGGGACAAAACTGATTCTTAAGCCACTTAGTTGTGTCAGTGCTTTGATAACCAGCTTCCCTCAACCAAGCCATAATCACTTTAGTATTGGAGTGAAAAACACCATTCTCATCATCCAAACGAAGCTTTGTCCTTATCAACGATTCAGTCACCACATACTCAGTTCCATCAATAGTAGCTACAATCTCTGTTTCAGACCTTTTTGTAGCAGATGCCCAAAATTGTTTCACCAACGATTCATATATCATATTTGGAGAATGTGTTAGAGCATAATGAATCTTGGAACGTTGCAAAAACTTCACCATAGGATCATACAGTTCATGATCTTTTGTCTTACTCAGAACAGCAACCTTGTTATGATCTTACTTAAATCGAAGTGGTGCCATTCGAAGAAATTATGAGAAACGGTTATGAAATATGCAAATGGATGATGGGTTTAAATTGATTAATGAAAGAATAAGTTAGTTTTGGGCGAAGATATGCGAAATAGGTTATAAATGGAAGTTACTCAATCATGGTCAAGAATATCGAAACAAATCGTTGACCATATCCGACGTGTAAAGCGGCTCCATCAAATTTCAAAATTAACCCTTCAACAGCAATGGTGGTCAATCTGCTGATCAAAAGTCAATTAGCAGAAACAACTCATGAGTAAAAAGTATCTTCAGTAAATATCTTGAGTTTTACTGTGCCACCCAACTCGCATTAATTACCATTAAGCCTTGACTTCGCCTATAAAATAATCCCTAAATCACACGTTACAGATATCAATTACCCCCAAATATCATCAAAACCCTAATTTCTCAATCAAATCCCAATCATCCACCAAAATCATCAATCAAGTAATAACAATGTCATCCAATCCAAGTATAATCAATATCTCTTCCGACTCATCTGATTCTTCTGAATCACTAGCATCTCCACCTCCATTAAGATTTCCAACCATCCCACGAGGTCTAACCAAAGAATAGGCCAAGAAGAAGAAACATGATGCAAATCCTCCAAGTCCATCACCATCAGAGGACCCTGCAAACATTCCTTCGGATTTGGATGATTCGGATGCTGAAAGGGAACTAGTGAGAAGGTGGAATGCACTGGAGAGAGGTGAACCAAGCCATGCACCCATTCCTGCTGATAGACAATATGTCTCTCCTTTTCTCTTTACCTCTGACGAAGAATCTTCGGAGAAGAAGATGAAGATCCACCATTCATCCCTCCTTCCACACCAGCGAGATCCTAACCAAGGCCAAGGAAGTCTAATCCATCTCTTCTAACATCACGGGAAGTGGTGATGGGTCTTCCTGCTCCAAGATCTGGTGCTTCATACCATGGACGCAGGGGAATGGGCAAGAAGGCATAGGTGATGGGTAAGGGAAAAAGGAAGGTGGAGTAGAGGGTGATGTGATGTTGCCAGGGACCAAAGATATAAAACTAGGTTCTTGAGCATCTTCGTCATCATCATCATCATTCTCTCCTTTCCATTTTCACCTTCAACTTCTTCATCGTACTGGTCATGCATATGCACCAGCCTTTTGTCATAGATGATAGGAGCTAGAATAAGTTTGGTAGACTTTGAGCTTTACTTCACTAGAAACACTTAGCATCTCTTGTATTACTCTTTAGTAGAAATAGGCTTTAAGCTTACATGACCACTTTCCCATTGAAACAGTCTTGGTGAATTTCAACATAAAATCAGCAACTACACATAAGGACATTCTGCAAAAAAGACACAAAGTAGCAAACAAACTAAACAAAACTTACAAGAACATTAGTTGGTTAGTGTTAGTAAACAAAAATATACCAATAATATACAATTTGACAACTAAAAATCCTCCCCTGAGGCATATGCCTCCCCTCAAACTTTTTAGTTAAGGATTAAGCATTCCAATATGGACAACTAAGTGTTGAAACCTAGGTCCATCAAAACCCTTTGTCAACAAATCTGCCACATTATCATCTGTGTGAATTTTAACCACTTTGATTAAATGTTTTTCATATGCATCTCTTATAAAGTGGTGCCTGATTTCAATATGCTTAGTTCTATTATGAAAAACTGGATTTTTAACTATGCATATGGTGCTTTGATTATCAATGAAAATTGTGGTATTCATGAAATTAAACCCATAATCCAGCAATTGATTCTGAATCCATAGAACCTGTCCACAACAATTGGCAGCAGCAACATACTCTGCTTCAGTAGTATAGGTAGCAACAATAGTCTGTTTCTTGCATTACCAAGAAATCAATCTTCTTCCAAGAAATTGGCAACCTCTAGTTGTGGATCATCTATCCATATTTGCACCAGCATAATCACTATCACTATATGCTTCTAACCTAAAAGGAGACTCTTTTGGGTATCAAAGACCTAAATTGGGTTGACCTTTGAGATACTTGAAGATCTTTTTGACTGCATTCAAGTAGGAAGTAAGTGGAGTGACCTGGTGTCTAGAACAAGCACTCACAGCAAATGTAATGTCAGGCCTAGAAGCTGTCAAATACATCAATGAACCAATCATGGATCTGTATAAATGAACATTCACAGCAGGATCTGGTTCAAGATTATTCTTTGGTTTTGGAGCTTCATAGGGTGTAATGGCAGTTCTGACATTTTCCATATCAAACTTCTTCAACATATCCCTTACATATTTATCCTGACTGATAAATATACCATCAGGTTTCTGCTAAACTTGTAAACCCAAAAAGAAAGTAAGCTCCCCCATAGCACTCATCTGAAACTCTCCCTTCATCAAGTCCTCAAACTCCCTGCACCATTCTTCTTTAGTGGAGACAAAGATGATGTCATCCACATAAACTTGCAAAAGAATGATATCCCTGGAGTTTTTCTTTAAAAAGAGTGTTTTGTCCATGGCACCTCTTCTGTAACCATGCTTCAGCAGAAATGCAGAAAGCCTAGCATACCAAGCTCTTGGTGCCTGATGTAGTCCATAGAGAGCTTTTACAACCTTTTAAACATGATTGGGATGATCTGGGTCTTCAAAATCTTTGAGTTGAGTTGCATAAACCTCTTCTTCTATTTCACCATACAGAAAAGCACCTTTTACATCCATTTGATACACCATGAAACCCATATAAGATGCATAGGCCAAGAAGATTCTAATTGCCTCAACTCTAGCCACTGTGCAAAGACTTCATCATAGTCTATGCCTTCCTCTTGCCTGAACCCCTGAGCCACTAATCTTGCTTTGTTTTTCACCACAATACCCATTGCATCTCATTTGTTCTTCAAAATCCATTTTGTCCCAATTGTAAATTTTCCATCAGGGAGAGGTACCAGTATCTAAACCTGCTGATTCTTAAATTGTAGCATCTCTTCTTGCATTGCTTCAAGCCAACTTGAATCTGTAAGAGGTTGAGTGACACTGGTTGGCTCCATTTGAGAATGAAAGTAAGCAAACAAATAATGCTTAAAGTCTGTATGGTTGTCCCTTTGTTAATTGGAGACATAGGAAATAAAAGCAACTTCACCATACTTAGTATTTTTCACAGTACTTCTAGTTCTAACAGGTGCTTAAGGATCTTCAATAATCTTTGATTGAGGATGAGCAATGTTGATCCTTTTTGTTGCAGTAGGGTTGACAGCAATTGTGGTGTCAAGATTGTTCACTGTGGGTCCAAACTCACTGTCATAGGAAGAGGAGGTGAAGATTCCAGCTTTGGGTTGGTGATTAACAAGATCAGAAGGACTTGGAAATCCTGTATATGGTTTTCCAAAGTCTGTGGACACACTAGTGGAGATTGGAGATTGTGCAGCAGGACTATCAGCAGATTTGATAATGTTAGAAGAAATAGGAGAACCATCAGTAGAACTGTCAGCAGAATCCTGGTTTCCACTGATTTCTTGTGCTTATTGTCTAAGTAGTGCCTCAGTATCTCTTGTAAACTTCTCACCAAGCCTCTCAGCTTCTTGAGTGGTTGCATACTCTTGCTTCTTGAGTCTAGTAGGGTCCTCTGCATAGTGTGACTCCTCTTCATTCTCATCAGCAGAATGATCACCTACAAATGGGTTAGGAGGAAAAGAAGGTACAACAATGGTTTGTTCATCTTTCTTAGATTCACTATCTGAGTCATCATCCAGGGTACCTGCATGGTTAGTGGAAGACTCTTTTGTACCTGTAGATTGGTTAGAAGCATATCTAGTATAGCCCAAGTGATCAGTCAAATAATCCAGGTCAAAATACCAAACATGACCTTGTCCCTGAACATTAGGCTGATCTTCTAGGAATCTCAGGTTAAGGGTCTCCTCAATCTTTTTAGCATGTAAATTGTAAACCCTATAGGCCTTACTATGAGCTGAATAACCCACAATATACCCCTCATCAGCTTTTCCATCAAATTTTCCCAGTAAATCACTAGTGTTCAAAATGGTCACTTTACAACCAAAAGGTTTAAGGTAATGAATGTCAGGAACTTTCCCAGTGAGAAGTTCATAAGGTGTCTTGAAATGAGGTCTAGTAATTGATACCCTGTTCAAAACATAACAAGCAGTGCTTACTGCTACAGTCCAGAACATAGTGGGTAATTTAGAGTCTGCAAGCATGGATCTTACTGCCTCTATTAAGGTCCTATTCTTTCTTTCAGCAACCCCATTTTGTTGTGGGGTTCTTGGAGTGCTATAGTCCATTTTTATCCCTTTAGACTGACAAAGTTCTATTAATACAACATTTTTGAACTCTGTCCCATGATCACACCTAATGCCTTTAACCTTTTGTTTAGCTGGTTTCCAATAAGGGTAATGAATTCTTTTAAAATTGGAGATGTTTCATCTTTAGTTTTCTAAAAGAATACCCAGCAAAACCTGCTATAGTCATCAGTGATTACCAAGTAGAAGTACTTATGATCAATACTCCTGATTTGAGTTGGACCAAAGAGATCCATGTGCAGCAACTGAAGAGGTTCTGAGATGGTGCTCACAACTGTTATGGCTTTGTATGAGGCTATTTGTTGCTTTCCTTTGTTACAGGCAACACAATTATGTTCATTGGTGAAGACTTTTGAAGGATGTCCCTGAACAAGACCAAGTCTAGAAAGCTTGTTAATGGTCTTGAAATTCACATGAGCCATCCTTCTATGCCATCTTATAGATTCATCCAGGGATGCTTTGGCCACCAAACATGTTAGATCACCTTCAGGTTGGACATCATTCAAATTGAATGTGTACAAATTGAAGTTTCTAGGAACTCTTAGCAGAATGGTTGTATCTTCTGGAAGTTTGAAGTCTTTAGAGAGCACAAGACATTCATCCTCAGAGAAGAAGACTTTATTCTTGGTGTCACAAATTTGTGATACCGAGAACAAGTTGAAGTGTTGCAGTTCCTTCACATAATATACATTCTCAAAATCCAACAAAGGAGTTCTGATTGTGCCTTTCCCAGTGATTCTACCATCTCCTCCACCAAAAGTCACATTGCCTCCTCCTTCTATAGGTACAAAATCATGCATCTTATCCTTGTTTCCTGACATGCTCCTGGAACAACCACTATCTACTATTCCTAATTTGTTACTTTTCAGAGGATGATCCTACAACAACAACAAGAGGATATACAAAATGTTAATACAGATTGGAGACTCAAGTCATTACTGACTTGAGCATGCCTTGTAGATCATAAAAATTAGGCCATGGAGATGTATAAGATCCACCATTGTTCTTGCGCCTTCTTTGAAAATTAGGTCCCTTTTTAGTCCAAGAACAACCTGCTGAGGGCTTCACAGCAGTATCCCGATACCCTCCACCAGCATACATTGAGTCAAAGTATCTAGGCCAATGACCATTCTGGAAATAAGAACTAGTTGGTCTCTCATATGGTCTAGCAACAGATCTTCTCCATGGAGAAGATTTATCAGCATGATGGATCTAAACACCTTGAACTGTGTTAGATTGATACTTTGAGTTATATCACTAAGTATGCGGAATTTACTTAGTAACACTTAGAAGTTTGATTGTGAGTAAAACAGTTGTTTATGAATAAGAACAATATATGTAACAAACGGTTAGCTCCAATATTATTAATGATAATAATACGAGTGATCTTGATATCACTAGGGTTACACCTTGAAGCTCTAGAAACGTATATCTAACCTTTAACCTAGGATCTCCTTTTATAGCACAAGGAGTCCTCTTCTACAAGATAAGTATAATGCTAATAGAATAAGATATACACAAGATCTATTCTATATTTATCTAAACACGTTTCCTAACAGTTATCTAAAACAGCAGTGGTAATATATGTTCTAGCAGTGGTAATGAGTTTCTACTGCAAGTACATTCATCAGCAGTTGTAAATCTTCACTAGCCGTGGTAACTATTAGTATAATTCCCAACAATCCTCCCCTAAACTTATGATTAATAAACAAATCAATAAGTTTCTTCAAGTATTTAGCAAACATGAGGATATGGGAATTCTTTCAAACACTTATCTTCTTCTTCTTAACTCATTATCAGCTCTCACACTTTGATCATAAATCCTTTGCAACAAATCTTCTATGACTTTAGTTCTTTCCTAGTACCTAAGCTTCACTGACATCATCACTGTCAATACTCCAGCTCTTAATGGATATTCTTTTTCTGCAAGCATAAACACATTAACTCCATCTTGAGTAGAAAGATGATGCACAGCACTTGAGTCATAAAACTTCCACAAGGTATTCATGTTGTGAGCTTCAAATCTCCAATGTCTATCACTTAGGTCAGGTTCAAATAATCTTCTGAAGTGAACCCATAACTCTTTAGCCTTGACATCAACAAGTTCATCCTTCTTGAACTGATCTTGAACAATCCTCCACAAAGTATCCAAGTCTTCTCTATCACAAGATCTAACAATGTCCTCAAAATCTCTGCAAATACTTGTGACACTTCCAGTTCTAATGATCTTCGAAGCAACTCCAAAATCATTAGAATAAATTTCCCAACCAACAACTGGATATTTTGTTTGTAAAGGTTCAATATTAAGTATATCAGTCTCTATAAACATCATGTTTGTAACTTGCTCTTCTGTCAACTTGCTAGGACCCTCTTCTGCTTGAGATGATTCTTGAGTCTTCAATTTCTTTGCATCTTTTGATCCAAGACTCACTCCAGACCTTTTTGTTTTCATTACAATAGGTTCTTGATCCATTGGAATGAAATTACTATCTTGTCTTTTAATCCTATAGTAAATACCTTCAATTTGATCATGTAACATTCCATTGAATTGAGCCATCTTCATATTTCCAACATGACAACAAAAAGTATTCATCTTAGCAATGATCTGTGCCTTTGTAAGCTTCCTTGGCTTCTTTTGACCTTTTCTAACATCCCCAATGATTTCATCAAGAGCCTGCTAATTCTTCATTTGAATGAAATCTTTTAGTTGAGCAGACCTTTGTTCTTCATTCAAGGTTGTATTTGCAATAAGTTCAATAGCCTTCTTCCTGATTATTTAATCATTATTAATCAAGTAGTCAATCTCTTCTTCTGTAGGCACATAAGTGAACATAGGAGGTTTCTCTTGCATGACAGTTGGTGGAACAACTGAAATTGGTTGTGTCATTACTACTTCAAGTTTATCTAACCTCTTTGCTTCCATAAAACTAGCAACTTCATCTTCCTCTAGCTTGAGCATTGTCAGAATCAGTGAGCTCAGCAAATTCTTTTTCAAAATTAGTGCTCCTCCCCTTAAACTCTGCATCTGATTTCCTCCCCTGTTTGGAAGAAGTTCCCAAATCTTTACTAGAACCTGCAGAAAATTCATCCTAAGGTGAAGATGATGAAGAGAACACAACTTTAGCAGGTCTTTTCTTCTTGAGATTCTCAACTTCATTCTGCAATCTTTGAATCTCAGCCTTCAATTGATTCAGCTCTTTGGCATGTTGTACTTTGGTCTGTGCCAGATCTTTCTCCAGAGCTTGAACCTGCTTGACTAATTTGGTACATATGTCCATCAATTCAGGTAGTTGCACACTGCCTTCATCACTTCCAACTATGTGACCTGTTGGGAGAGGTGAATCATGAGGCATGAATTCAGACTCTTCCCTACTTGGACTAGGATTAAGCCTTGAACCACCACTGCTTGTCCCTAAACCAAAAGGTTCAGCAACATGCAATGTTGAGATGAGAGAAGTTGGCTGTTTATGCCTTCTCTCATAAGTGTGAGTTACAGCAGGGGTATGGTGAATTGGTGGAACAACAATATTGGGTGTGGTTTGGGATACAACTGGGATGGTTGCATCTTTACCCTGTACTTGAGAAATTTTAGCAAGCATTTGAGGAAAAAGTGGATGAACCTCCCCATTCCAAAGATCTGAAGCCTTACTCATGTTTTGAAAAACTTTTGGCTTAAGACAGGAAGGTTCATAAATTCTATTGTGAGGTTGCAGTTGAAACTCATTTAACACTGCTTGCACAAACCTTGGATACATCAAAAATTTATATTGACTCTTTACATTGCCTTTCATATTATTGAAAATAAACTTTGAAAAATTAAAAGTCCTATCAGTTGCCAAACAAACCAAAGGATAAGCCATGGTTGATGCAAATTGTTCAAAAGATGTTTTCTTAGGACTTAGGCAATGTAAAAGAGTGTGAATTAAAAATCTCCAATGGGGACAAAAACATCCTTTTCTGAAAGTTACTTTTTCTTCAGATGTATCATACCACATTAAAGCAATATTAGTGAAAATTTATTAATTAGGTAATGTGATGATACCATTGAGATCATCCAATTGGAGAATTCTCCTCAAGGATAACTCAGTAACATCAATAGTTACCCCATCCACTGTCGCTCGTAGAGCTTCCACAGATTCATGTGTGTCTCCCTGTTCAAGAGTTATGGACTCCACAGTGTTCCAGAACTGTTTGATATGAGAGACATAGATTGTGGGATTAATAGTTAAGGCATACCTTATGTGAGTTGTGTTTAGAAAATCCACATTCTGATGAAAAACAGGGCCACTTTTCTCATTTGACTTTTGTAGGTAGGCCACTTGGTTGTGCTCCTCGACAAATTTTAGAATCGCCATGATATTTGTGAAAAGAGAATAAAAGTGTTAGTAATCAAGATAAAAAATCAAGCCGTATGATGATCAATTTATACTAATAGGGTTTGAGGAGGTTGCGCAATGTGAATTATCTTTAGAAAGAATTATCTTTGGAAAAGAATAAGTTATAATAAGTAAGTAGATAATTCACAAAAGATTTACCCTATTAATAAGGAAAGACGGTTATATGTACAACGGCTAGTAAAAAATAGATTACTGACACAACAGTTGTAACGGCTAGTTCATCAGTGGAAAAATTACTCTAGCAGTGGTAACTAATGAACTAGCAGTGGTAAAATTTTCACAACATATCAAAGAGCAGTGGTAAAGAAAACATGAAAATTAGCTGCTCTTATTATACTTTTTAGCAAACTACCAGCTATCAACGAATTTTATATGTCTTTATCATTAGCTGTTTGCTATGGACTAGCCAACTCTTGATCACTTGGAGTATGGTGAGTTGATAACCATATAGTTTTTGGTAAACTATCAACCATAAACGGATTTGATAAGTCTTTATCAGGAGTCGTTTGCTCTGGACTAGTTGATTCTTATGTGGATTAGACATGGTGAATCAATAACCATTTGTTGTGTGTCTATGATACACACCTTATAACTCCAATAATATGGGTTGTATGCTGCAGAGCAAAGTAACTCTCAACTTAACCCATAAAGATTAACCCAAAGTAACTTTTTAACCAAGTTACTATTCACAAAAATATCTTCCAAAAGTCAACCCGATAATAACCAAATTTACTCCTCCAACCTACCAAAACAGGTAAGAGTAAATATTCTTCATTAATTAGAATTCGACCTTGACTTTGCTTATAAAAGGGGGCTCAAAAACCTTTATCTCTCATGAACAAACATCTTCAATAACACAAACCCTTAATCAACACAATGAGTTGGTTTCCATTAGTCTACATATCTTCTGATGATTCATCTGATAAAGAAATCAACTATTGTTCAAACTCATAGGAATATTCTAGAGGATGGAGTGATTACTTTCCACCAAGTGCAACCACATCCACTTCATCCAACATGACACCCAAAAAGACTGAAGCTTCTCCTGCTCCATCCTTGGAGTTCTATACCAGTTATTCCTCTGACGATGACAATGATCCAACCTTCAACCTTTCCAAAGAACTTCCAAAGGCCCTAACTATGGCATTGAAGACTGCCATAAGCAATATGAAGTGGCCTGCTGTTGAGAAGCCTACCCAAGCACCAAGGCCTCCCAAGCAAGTTCTAGGACTTGCTTGTCCAAGGAAACAACTTTCTTTTGATGACAAAAGAAAGAAAGCTTCCAAAGGCAAGCATGATTATGAGGGAAAGGGAAAGAAACCTATAGAGTAGGTATTAGGTTGTAGGGTTATGTCTTGTGATGGTTTTCTGTTTTGGTGACAATGTTGTCTGAATGGTTGTGATGTACTTTCTATAATATTAATAAAAGTACTCTTTCTTATTCCTTTTATCACCAATCTTTCCACTGTTGTATGATTATTTCCACTGTACTCTTGATAACTCTGCATACAAGTTAGTAGAAAACCATACATACAATACAAACAATACTAGTACCTAAAAACTATCCTGTAACACTAAAAAGTATTAGACATCAAAGATTTATGGATTTAGCATTCCAATACCTGTTACCAAGTATTGAAATCTACCCACATCAAGCCCTTTTGTTAATAAATCAACATAATTGTCATCAGTATGGATCTTGGCAACATTAATAAGCTTTTTCTCAAAACAATCTCTTATAAAGTGGTCTAATTTCAATATGTTTAGTTTTAGTGTGTTGCACAGGATTTTTAATAATGCATATGGTACTACTATTGTCTATATAGATAATGGTGTTCATGAAATTGTACCTATAATCCAATAGTTGATTCTGAAGCCATAGGATCTGAGCACAACAACTAGCAGCTGCTACATATTCTGCTTCAGTGGTTGAGGTAGCAACCATAGTTTGCTTCTTGCACTGCCATGACACCAATCTACATCCAAGAAATTGACATCCTCCAGTAGTTGATCTTCTATCCAAACTTGCACCAGCATAGTCACTATCTGAGTATGTGATCAATTCCATAGGAGATTCTCTTGGATACCATAATCCTAGATTAGGATAAGTCTTCAAGTACCTAAAAATCTTTTCCACTGCTGTTATATGTGATGTCTTTGGAGTCACTTGAAATCTTGCACAAGCACATACAGCAAACATAATGTCTAGCCTTGATGAAGTAAGATACATCAAAGAACCAATCATAGATCTGTAAGTGTGAACATCAACATTAGCACCACTAGCATTCTTCAACAATAGATGAGTGGTCTTGTCAGCAGGGGTATTTGAAGGTTTTGCATCAGTAAACTTGAACTTCCTAATGATCTCAGCCACATATTTGTCTTGACTGGTAAAGATGCCTTCTTTACTCTGTTGTACTTGCAGCCCCAAAAAGAATGTAAGTTCTCTCATAGAACTCATTTGAAATTCATCTTTCATCAGCTTCTCAAACTCTTTGCACATTTCTTGTCTAGTAGACCCAAAGATAATATCATCAACATATACTTGAACAAGCAAAATATCACCCTTGTCTTTCTTGATGAACAAAGTTTGGTCAATTTTACCTCTATGAAACCCATTATTCAACAAATAATTAGCTAAGATTTCATACCACTTCCTTGGAGCCTGATGTAAGCCATAAAGAGCCTTAACCACTTTATAAACTTTATTTGGGTGTTGAGGATCTTCAAAGCCTGGAGGTTGAGAGACATATACCTCCTCATCAATAGTACCATATAGAAAGGCACTCTTAACATCCATTTGATAGACAGTAAAGCCCATAAATGATGCATAGGCCAAAAACAATCTAATAGCCTCAATCCTTGCAACAGGAGCAAAATCTTCTTCATAATCAATACCCTCCTCTTGAGTGTATCCTTGAGCAACTAATCTAGCTTTGTTCCTGATTACAATACCTCTTTCATCTTTCTTGTTTCTGAAAACCCATTTAGTACCAATGACCTTCATACCATCAGGCAAGTCACAAAGAACCCAAACCTTTTGAAGTTTAAACTGCAACAACTCCTCTTGCATTGCTTCAACCCAGCTAGATTCTTCTAGAGCCGTATAAACATTCTTAGGCTCCACCTGTGAGAGAAAACAGAAAAACAAACACTCATTCTTCCTTTTATGCTTCTTGGACTCATACACTTCACTAATGAACCCATGAATATCATCTTTCTTTGTCTGTCTTCTTGTCTTCACACCTGATTGAAGTTCACCAATAACATTATCAAGTGGATGCACTTTGTGAATTGAACTCTGTGATGTGCTAGGAATATCATAAGTTGTAGGCATGTTAGTGATTTCTACATCATCACTTGGTGATTCCTGAGAAGTATGTTCCACATTTGGGCTGTCAGTGGAAACTACTGGTGTAGCAGTGGGAATTGAGTTACCACTACTAGTAGGAATTTCTTTATTCAATTCATCAAAATTCACACCATCTGCATCACTTGACTTTTTAGAATTATCAACAAAGTCCCAAAGTGGCATAACAATTTGATCTTCATCATCTTTACAAGCTTCATCTTCATCAATGAATTCTTCTGAATCTTCAAGGTCTTTGTCTCCTGTGCTTGAAGTGAGAGGTATTTAATTCATTGTATTGGATAATGTTTCAAGATCAAATAGCCAATCTGGTCCTGAACCTGCCATGTTAGCTTTATTTTCAAGAAACTCAACATGCAAATTCTCTTCAATATTCTTTGTTCTTAAGTTATAGACTCTAAAAGCCTTGCTAACCATAGAGTATCCAACAAAGAAGCCTTCATCAGACTTTTCTTCAAATTTACCCAGATGATCAATGGTATTAAGAATAGTAACATGACACCCAAATGACCTTATAAACTCCAAAGTAGGAGGTCTTCCTCTGAATAACTCATAAGGTGTCTTGTTCTTTGTTTTGACCACTAAAACCCTGTTCTGTATGTAACAAGCAGTTTTAACTGCTTCAGCCCAAAAAGTCACTGGAAGCTTTGAGTCAGCTAAAATGGTTCTAGCAGCCTCAATAAGTGTTCTGTTTCTTCTTTCTGCAACTCCATTTTGTTGAGGAGTTCTTGCAACACTGAATTCTCTTTTAATACATTTGTCTCTGCAGAAATCATCCATAACTTTATTCTTGAACTCTGTCCCATTGTCACACCTAATGATCTTGATTTTCTTCTCAAATTGATTTTCAACTTCAGTGATGAATGTCTTAAGGATGCCAGTGGTTTCATCCTTGGTTCTTAAAAAGAAAACCCATGTGAATCTACTAAAATCATCAGTCACAACAAGACAATACTTTTTCAAATTGATGCTGCTCACAGAAGTAGGACCAAACAAGTCCATATGCAGCATAAAGAGTGGATGATCAATAGAATTGAATGCTTTGGTCTTGCATGAAGCTCTGTGTTGCTTTCCTTTGAGACAGGCAACACAAGTTTGATCATTTTCAAATCTTTTCTCTGGTAGACCTCTAACAAGTCCATCTTTCACAATCTTTTTGATGGTCTTGAAGTTGACATGACCAAGCCTTCTATGCCAAAGCATTGATTCATCTAAAGTGGCTTTTGCAAGCAAGCAAGTAACATCATTATTAGCCACTATGTTCTTCATATCAATGCTATACAGATTACCTTTTCTATTGATTTTAAGCAAAATGTCACATTCATCAGGAAGCTTATAATCCTTAGATAAGATATAGCATTCATCTTCGGTGAATAGAACTCTATGCTTCTTGACACATCTGTGACACACTAAAAAAGTTGTACTTGAGTTCTTTCACATATTGTACATCTTCAAAGTCTATGTTTCCAGCCTTAATAGTTCCTTTGCCAGAAACTTTGCCACCAATTCCTCCTCCAAAGCTGACAAATTGTCCATCATAAGGTTGAAAGTCTAAAAGATAGGACTTATTTCCAGTCATGTGCCTGGAACATCTACTGTCTGAGTATCCTTGATCATTTTTAGTCTTTGAATGTTCCTGCACACAAAATAAAGGAATTAGTTCCTTTTGGGGACCCAAGCCACAAATGACTTGGATCTGCCTCGTGTATCAATATAATTATATCTATCAAAGGTCATTGATACACCATTGGGATTGTTTGAGGTGATGGTTCCTTTTGGTTTCCATTCCCAACGTGTTGAGGCCTTAACAGCATTTCCCATATTCACCCTTTTCTTGTTTACAGACCCACTAGTGGTAACCTTTGGCCTTGCAGTGGAAACTGCTAGCTTAGCAATGGAAACTGCTGGTTTTGAAATTTTGGGTGCCCACTTGTGATTATTGTAAACTTTCTTTTCAAAATTGGTCTTTTTCCCTGTTTGAATATATTTAACAAAAGTAGTAACAGGGGGCTTAGGGTAAACTCTGTTTTTGTTTCTGGCAGTGACAATTGCTGGTCTAGCAGTGGAAATTGGTTTAATGCCAGAGTTAAGCAAAACAGACCTGGGAATCATCTTGCTAAGTGGATTTGGGTGAGTTAATTTATTAGCATTTTGGCCATTCACCCTAGTATTCCCAAACACTTCCCTTCTACCCAAGTGGTAGGTACAGCTATAAGACAAATGGTCAAAGCTACCACATATATGGCAGGGTTTGTTATTGAACACAAAATCACTACCAAATTGCCTAGATTTAACATGATTCCAACTCCTCATATTTCCCCTAGGAGTTGGTGACCTACTTCTGTACATCTCTGCATATATAGTAGTTGGCCTAGTGAAATTAGGTTGTGACCTAGGCTTCTCTTTGACAACATCAGGAATACTCCTTTTAACCTCCACTTTAACATTCTCAGGAACACTAGGTTTAGACTCAACATTTAAACTTTCATCTTTAAGAGATGAGTCACTAGCACTATCAAAAGTATCAACCTCAACCTGAACCTTTTCAATAACAACTGGTTTAACAAATTTTGGTCCAAAGGTCATAGGTGGTTCCTGGAATTCTTCTAATCCTGTGTGAGCTAAGTCAATGCCAAAAGGTGATGGAACACCTCTTAGAGGTGGTGGAACGGATTTGTATCCAACTCCTGATTTGGCTTTGTTCACAACTTGGGCTTCCCAAATTTTGTCAATACACTTGGATTGGTGATCCAGTGTATTGCAAGTTATCTTTAAATTCTCACTAGCCATTTTAACCTTTTCTAGTTCTTCCCTGAGAACCTTATTTACAGCAACCTGATAATCTAAGTTTCTTCTTAATACTGCAATATCATCATTGAACTTAGATTCATTTGCCCTATAATGCTCTAATTGAGTTTCTAAAACACCTAGGCCTCTTTTATGATTTGCTAAGTTATAATTAGTATGGTTTAACTCTAGCAATTTTTCATCATATTGTGCTTTAATTTTCTCATATTCTTTTAAGGCCTTACAAGTTTTAGAGCAAGCATTATTAATCTGTACCTCAGAGTCAGAAAAAGCCATTAGTGCAAGCTCAGTGGCAACCATTGCAGACTCTGAATCATCTTCCTCATCCTTAGTCATAAAGCTCCAATCAAAGCTCACTCCATCAATAGCCAATAGCCCCTTTGGCTCATCAGTAGTAGGTTCCTTCTTCTTGTCCTGCTTATACCAAGTTGACCTGTTGTCAGATTTCCTTGGCTTCCTACACTCCCTTGCAAAGTGCCCCTTCTTATGACAATTATAGTACTCCACCTTCTTTTTGTCAAAACCTACTGTTTCATTGCCACTGATGTTAATCTTTCTTCAAGTCTTCTTCCAAAACTTCTTTGTTCTTAAGCTTAGTAATGCCACCTGCCATTTAATGTCCATCTCCTCCATATCATCCTCATCAATTTGATCCAAATCCTCATGATTGAGAATTGAACCACCTACTTGACTTGATATAAAGGCATAAAAAGTAGTATCACTAAGTCCTGCAATCTGTCTCTTTGAGCTACCAGTGGAAACAACAATGTTAGCACTGTCATCATCACTATCACTTTCTTCATCTGAACTATCATCAAGAGATGATGATATGAGTGCTACACTTCCTGAACCTGTGCTTAATTTGCCAGATTTCTTCAATCTTTGTTCAATAACCTTGAAGTTATTGTACAAATCATTAAGTTTCATGGTCTCCAAATCTGGCTTATCTTCCCACACTGCAACATTGGTTCCAAACTCAGAGGGTAAGCTTCTTAAGAACTTTAGATTGAGGTCTTCCCTTTCCACCTCAATTCCAAAAACAGTGAGTTGAGTAACAATCTTTTGTAGCGTTGTGAAGATGCTATCAATAGATTCATTACTTGTTGAACCAAAGTTTTCATAAGTCTGCTTCAGCAGGGTCTTTTGAGTCTTCTTGGTGGAATCATTACCACCAAAAACATTACAGATCTCCTCAAAAAGAGTCTTTGCAGTCTTGTACTTGCTGAATGCTAGAACTTGGTCTCTGGGAAGTGTCATCAACAACAAACCTCTGGCCTTCAGATCATTCTTCATCTGAAGTCTTTCATCATTAGTAACAGGTCCAGTGTTAACCTTGATTACTTCATTGCCACCAACCATCTCTGAGGTAGAACTTGGTTTGAAGGAATTTCCAACCATAATGATCTCCCAGAGTGTATAGTCTTGGACCATAAAGAATTGTTCGATCATCAGCCTCCACATCTCAAAGTCATTCAACTTAAGCTTTGGAAGCTTAGCAGCAATGTTTGATTGACTGGTTTCTGTCTCCATTGATTCTTCTGAGTGAACTAGAGTCTTCTATATCAAAGTATCAAAGCCTGGCTCTGATACCACTTGATGGATCTAAACACCTTGAACTGTGTTAGATTGATACTTTGAGTTATATAACTAAGTATGCGGAATTTACTTAGTAACACTTAGAAGTTTGATTGTGAGTAAAATAGTTGTTTATGAATAAGAACAATATACGTAACAAACGGTTAGCTCCAATATTATTAATGATAATAATACGAGTGATCTTGATATCACTAGGGTTACACCTTGAAGCTCTAGAAACGTATATCTAACCTTTAACCTAGGATCTCCTTTTATAGCACAAGGAGTCCTCTTCTACAAGATAAGTATAATGCTAATAGAATTAGATATACACAATATCTATTCTATATTTATCTAAACACGTTTCCTAACAGTTATCTAAAACAGCAGTGGTAATATATGTTCTTGAAGTGGTAATGAGTTTCCACTGCAAGTACATTCATCAGCAGTTGTAAATCTTCACTAGCCGTGGTAACTATTAGTATAATTCCCAACACAACAGAATTGTGTTTGTTGGTTTTATTAGTTGCTTGTGGAACAAAAGATGGCATATCATTAACATTTCTCCACATTGGTCTAGGTTTCCTTTGACCAGCACATACACCCATTCTTTGTTCATGAAAATTACAATCCTTAATCAAATGAAATTTACTTCCACACACAAAACATTTCTTCTTTTTAGAAGATTTATTCAACGTGAAAGATGTTCCATGACATGCAAAAGCATTCAAACCATAAACATTAATAGAATTGTTTTTGACAAAATTAAAAACATTGTTTTTTAAAGAATTAAATGACAAGTCTTTAGAGGAAATTGTCTTAGAATCAACAGTAACTCTAACAGGCTTGTGGGGTGTCTTGGTTGTTGTCTTTGGTGAGGTCTTAGGAAGGTCTGACTTTTCACTTTAATCACAACTGGTATATGTAGTAGACCCTTGGTCAGAGGACTTGTCACTTTCAGAACAAGAGACAAAGTTAGTAGATTTAGAATCAGGGTCTGGCAAGTCACTTAACTTTTTGCCATAAAGATGGTGTGATCCATCAAAGTCAACAGTAATGGAAAGGTCAATGGGCATATGTTCTCCTCTAATGGGTCCAGGTACAACATGTAAATCCCCTTCTTTTACATAATTAGCTAATCCTGCTGGTGTTTATTTACCTAGATCATTCCTAGCTTCTAAACCAACATACTTCTTAAAACCTAAACCTATTCCAGAGGTAACAGATTGACTACCATAGATTAAGCTAGCTAAATTGTCACTTGATATTAACCATGATTTATGTCTAGCTAATTCCTCATCTAGCTTCTCTTTTAGCACTAGGTTTTCTGAAACTACATCAGCCTTTTCTTTCTCAGTACGCCTTAAATCAATCTTAGTACATTCTAATTCACTTTCTAACACCCTTATCTTTTCATCATATGCAAGCTGATTCTTTTGAAACCATAGTTTTTGTCTTTCTAATGTTTTTAAAGCCTATTTATAAGCCTCAACTTCTACATAGCATTCATTATATTTAGGTTTCAATTCATCATTAGCTTCCTTAGGTTCATTATATCTTTCGCTACAACCAAAAACACAGTTATGTACCTGAGAGATGCCCATCATGGCAACTTGATCATGTTGATCCTCTGTAGTGCAGATTGACTACCATAGATTAAGCTAGCTAAATTATCACTTGATATTAACCATGATTTATGTCTAGCTAATTCCTCATCTAGCTTCTCTTTTAGCACTAGGTTTTCTGAAACTACATCAGCCTTTTCTTTCTCAGTACGCCTTAAATCAATCTTAGTACATTCTAATTCACTTTCTAACACCCTTATCTTTTCATCATAAGCAAGCTAATTCTTTTGAAACCATATTTTTTGTCTTTCTAAAGTTTTTAAAGCCTATTTATAAGCCTCAACTTCTACATAGCATTCATTATATTTAGGTTTCAATTCATGATAAGCTTCCTTAAGTTCATTATATCTTTCACTACAACCAAAAACACAGTTATGTACCTGAGAGATGCCCATCATGGCAACTTGATCATGTTGATCCTCTATAGTGCAGCTGCCAGTATAGAGACCTGCTCAGAACCAGAAGCTTTATCATCAGAAGGCTCATGAATAGTCCAGTTGATATGTTCATACACAGTGACCAAATCTTTGGAAGATCCAGCTTTAGAGGTTCTAGCTTCCACCTGACTCTGCTGATAGGTAGTATATCTAACCTCATCACCAGCATTTCTATCCTTGCATTCTCTTGAGAAGTGACCCATCTGACCACCAGTGAAGCACTTGACATTTCTTCTTTCAAATCTTGTTGGATCTCTTCCCTTGAAACCAAACTTTCTCCCAGACTTATTCTCAAACCACTTGATGTTCAGAGAAATCATGGCCAACTACCATTTCAAGTTCATCTCTTCCATATCTAGTAGATCCAACTGTTCAAAATCCTCATAAGCTAGTTGCTGCTGATGTTCATAATCAGCAACAAAAGAGTGAAGTACCTCTTCCATTACATTACTGGATTTTGGTTGAGGATTTTATTTAGTGATGATGTGAGAAGATGATGCTGAGGAATATGGGCTTGTGGCATGAGTCATCTGATTAGATGTGGTGCTCACAAAGGCTGAGTAAGTGGATGTACGAATGGGACTTCTGACATCAGGCTCAAGAGGTTTAAGTCTGTTGTAGAGATCATCAAAAGAGAGCATATCCAATCTACCTTTAGCTTTGAGTGCAATGCTTACTTGTAACCAAGATGTGGCAAAGATCTTAGGAACTTAGCATTACAGTCCTCATTATCTGGTCTAGCCTTCAGCTGATTTAATTGACTCAAAATCCTATGAAACCTGTCATAGCCCTTGTGGATGCCTTCTTCCTCAGATATTTGAAATTCTTGAAACTGTTGTTTCAGCATGGATTTCTCCATCCTCCTTGACTCCTCGTTCCCACCAAACCTAGCCTTGACTGCCATCCAAATGTCCTTAGCATCTTATATGAAGTGAAAGTCACCCATGTGATCATCTGGAATAGCCTGAAGGAGAATAGTTCTGACTTTATTCTCTCTGAACAGCTAGAACTTCTTCAGCAGTTTTAGGACCAAGAATGGTAACAATCCCATCAGCATCTTTGACGTTTGTCTTCAAACTATTACCCTTACAGACAACTTCCCAAAGATTCCAGTCAATATTGGTGATCCAATTTTGCATTTTCATAGCCCAAAATTCATACTCCTTTGCATTCTTAAGGTATAGGAATTTGGCATTACTGTTTGTGAGAGTTAGTTGTTGGAAGAATGTGGTGTTTTGGTTCTGATTAACATCTGATCCAGCCATTGGTTATTTTGATTGTATTTGGTTGTAAGGGTGTAAGAAAGATGTTCTTAGTATCACAGAGACTCTCCCGAGGCTCTGATATCACTTGTTGAACCTTAGACCTTGATAGATCTTTGAGCACTCGTGGATCGTTAGTACTGTTTATGTAATCACAAACACACTAATAGAAAGTCTCTATAACTTGTATTCTGAAGCGGAAAATAAACACAAGTATGAACAATGATTACTAAGAATAATTTGATCCTCTATGGATCTTTGAATAATACTGAAATTGTTTTTCTAAACGTGTAACTAATACATAATAATGCGTTCCTTTTATAAGCAAGGAACCCTAAACCGTTTTCCAAGAAATGTAGAAAATATAAACTTAAAGAGATATGCATTATCACTTCCTAATAAAACTCATGCATATGCTAACTAAATAACAAACTATGCGTAACATCTTTATCCGCAGAAACAAAATACGCGGAATCTATCCTTCAGCAGATATACTGCTTCAGCAGGAACCAATTCTTCAGCAGGAACCATCAGCAGTAACTTCAGCAGAATTCTTTATTTAGTAGAATTCCCAACAATTATTACCCCCATATGTGCGTTAATATCTAAAGAGTACTCCAAGTGTTTTGATTATCTTAATTCGAGTCATTAGAATAGTTGATTGTAAAGTATGTAAAAGTTCAAGTGTAAGGGGAATGCAAATTCTCTATGATGTATTATTTTGGATGGTAGGGCAAGAGTGAATGAAAAAAAAAATAATAATAATAGAAAAAAAGAGAAAAAACATACGGACTACCATCCCGTTTCCTTTTATGTTTATTTTATATTTTTGTTAGTTTATGATTAGCATAAGTTGAGTCGAGTCTTGGCTTAGGAACGCCGCATTGTACATGTAATTGACCAAGATGATTAGCTCGCCATGATGGTGCAAAAGTGAACCGTTTTTAAGGGGTCATTTAAGCCCGGATTCGTGATTATTTGATCAAATATTGCCCTAAATCGTTCCTTTTGTCATTTTAGGTACTTTTGAAGAGAACTCTGGAAAAGGAAGCATTTTGGATGTTTTTAGAGCATAAAAGTGAAGAAAACGGCAAAGTCTCAATTTTCCTTGTTGGAACAGTACCTGATAGCGTCTAGTCTCTCCACATGACGGCGTCAAGTCTCTCCACATGACGGCGTCAAGAGTTACAAAAGAGGTGGATGTGGAAAATACACGTGACGATCCAGAGAGTTTTTATGCATAGGAGATGACAGCTTCACCCAAGGCCGTCATGGTCCAAGTATTAGTGACGACCCAGAAGAAAATCCTACATGACGGCGTCACAAATAGATCTAGGAAATACGATTTCATTATGGCGGCGAGTTGAAGGCGTTAAAACTTAACACATGACGTCGTCATCCTGTAAAATCTATATATAGTTTTCCAAATTTCATTCATTAGTGTGTGCAACTTTGAGGGAAAAACCCTAGGCCGAATTTTATAGCTTTTTCAAGGGTTCCAACCCCTTGAATCTTTCACGTTTAATTAAAGGTAAGTATCCCTTCAAATCATTCAATATGTCTATGTGTTGTTTAATTATATCTTACGCTTGTCTTCTGTTTAACATGCTAGGCTAGATTTCCTTTGTGTTTGCTTAGATGTAGTGAAACCTAGATGTTAATTATGGGTTGATTGTTTGTTTATAATTGTTACTGATGATTGTATTCGATGTTAGGCTTAAGAAAACTGGCAGAATTCCATTGGTAACTTGCTTGAATGTCTTAAGATACATGATCGGAGGTATACTATGATTTTTGGTTGTATTTAATGCGTAGGAGAACTCTAATGATCCCATGTTAGGAGCTTCTAACAGCTCGAAATAGGAGTGAAGTAGGATCCTATAGAGTTAGGGAATATTGTACACGGCCCTACGACTAGTATTAAGGAATATGACCTGTCATCCATGCAATTGTAACAAGCTATCAACCTATAAAAGATATCTAGAGAGTAATGAAACCAAAGTAAACACAACTTTCCTCATCATTGTTTACACCACATTAGTATATTAGTTGTATTTTCATTTCCGTTATTTTATTTTGATTGCATTTGTAGTTATTTGGGTTAGTTGGCTAGCAACTAATTCTGCCCACTCCTTCAAAACTTGAGATTTTAATCGCTTTCTATAAAAATATAAAAATACAAAAAGAATCATCCCTCACCTGTAGACTTAATTTAGTAGACTTTCTAATCCTAGCGACACTATTCCTGAGTTGAACGATCAATCCCCCGGTACTTGTCACTATACTATACTACAATGATTAGGTACACTGCCTGGTGGGGGTTGTAAGCTTCTCAAGATCCCTTGAGAGGTAAAACCTGTTGCGAGGGTGCGATCCCCACGTATCAAGTTTTTGGCGCCGCAGCCCGGGGAATAGTTATTGTCTAGGTTAGGATTTCTTTTTATTAGGTCTACTTGCTAGATTCCTTTCTAGTAAGATTTTGTTTTTTATTTTTAGATTTTCTTTAGTCTATCTCATTTCTTCGTGTCTTTGTTCGTAACCTTTACCATCCGCCATCTTGGCAAATGAAGATCTCTCTAACCTTAGAGTCACTAGGAGTCGTAGTTCCATTAGAAATATTTTTTTGCAATATGCAAAACCTGAAAGGGAAATGCATAAGTTAAAACAATCTCTCAACACCCGAACCATCTAGCATAGCTATCAACTTTGATGATGCCCTTTCTGAAGAAGATTCAGATAATCACCTCACACCCTCTAATCCTCAATCCAACAACGACATGAGCACCCCCGAAACTCCCACCCCTAAGCGCCTTAAGGACTACTCCTCCCCGAATCCTCGCGGCTTCTCGAATGCCATTGTCTTACCAAACGAACACACCGATGATGTCTTGCGTGCAAGCGATGTTTGGCTTGTCCAAAGCGTGTGCAAGTTTCGCGGATTACATAACGATGACCCAATTCAACACATCAAGGACTTCTTGAAGATAGTGGACACCCTCCATACGGATGGGGCCACTAGAAACACGTCTCGATTACGATTCTTCCCTTTCACTCTTTATGAAAAAGCTAAAGAGTGGTATGATAGACTTCCCTCTGAGTCTATCTTTACATGGGAGCAATTTATATCCAAGTTTTATGAGAAGTTCTTCCCAGCAGGGAAAACTAATGAGGCGAAAAATGGTCCATTTTTAGGGGGGTCATTTAAGCCCGAATTCGAATTTATTTGATCAAATAATGCCCTAAATCATTCCTTTTGAGATTTTAGGTACTTTTGGAGTGAATTCTGGAAAAGGAAGCATTTTGGACGTTTTTGGAGCATAAAAGTGAAGAAAACGGCAAAGTCTTAATTTTCCTTGCTGGGAACAGTACCTGACGGCATCACAAGTTTCTTAATGACGGCGTCAAGAGGAAAAACAAGAGGTGAAGAGGATGGAGTCAGGGCATGACGGCGTCACGCTAGGCCGTCATGGCTTCATAACACGTGACGGCCCAGAGGAGAAATGCTCTTGATGGCGTCAGATCTGGATCTAGGCAATCCAATTTTATTATGGGCGGCGGGTTGACGGCGTCAGAATTTTCTTCTTGACGCCGTCACCTTGGAAAATCTATATGTAGTTTTGTAATTTTCATTCATAAGAGAGGACAATATTAGGGACGACTTGAATAAACCCTAGCACGATTTTCACAATATTTTGAAGGGTTTTCACCCCTTGAAACTTTCATGTTCAATTAAGATAAGTATCCTTTCAATTCATTCAATATGTCTATGTGTTGTTTGAATATATCTTACGCTTGTCTTGATTTTAACATGCTAGGCTAGATCTCTTGTGTGTTTGCTTAGATTTAGTGAAACCTAGATGTTGATTATGGGTTGATTGATTGTTTATAGTTGTTATGGATGAATGATTTCGATGTTAGGCTTAAGAAAACTGGCAGACTTCCATAGTGTAACTTGCTTGAACGTCTTAAGAAACATGAACCAATGCATACTAAGGTTTTTATGGTTGTATTTAATGCATGAGCGAATTCTAGTGATCCCATGTTAGGAGCTTCTTCCAGGCTCGACATAGGAGTGAAGTAGGAGCTTATTGAGATGGGGAAGTATGTACGCCACCCCACGAATGGTATTAAGGAGTATAACCCGTGATCCACGCAACTGTAACAAACTATCAACCTGTAAAAGATATCTAGGGAGTAATGAAATCTAAGTAAACACAATTTTCCCATTTATTGTTCACACCACATTAGTAATTAGCTTTATTTACATTTTTGTTATTTTATTTTAATTGCATCTTAGTTATTGGGTTAGTTGACTAGCAACTAATTCCGCCCACTCCTCTAAAACCCGAGATTTTTACTTGCTTTTATAAAAATATAAAAATACAAAAAGAATCATCCCTCACCCCTAGACCTAGTTTTTAGGCTTTCTAATCCTAGCTACACTATTCCTGAGTTGAACAATCAATCCACCGATACTTGTCACTATACTATACTACAATGATCAGGTACACTGCCTGGTGGGGGTTGTAAGCTTCTCGAGATTCCTTGAGAGGTAAAGCCTGGTGCAATTCCCACGCATCAAGTTGTTGGCGCCGCAGCCCGGGGAATAGTTATTGTCTAGGTTAGGATTTCTTTTTATTAGGTCTACTTGCTAGATTCCTTTCTAGTAAGATTTTATTTTTATTTTTAGGTTTTCTTTAGTCTATCTTTTTCTTCGTGTCTTTGTTCGTAACTTTTACCATCCGACATCATGGAAGGTGGTAACATCTTTGAACCCATCAACCCACCACAACAAGACCACCCACAAAACCCACCACTAGCAAACCAACCTCTTAGGCCCCAAACCCTAGGAGAGTATTCCCGACCGAGCCACCAAGGCTATCGAAACACTATTGATCTCACCCAAGGAGCTAATGTGTCTCCCTTGCGATCCGACACCATCCGGTTGGTGCAAAGCGGATGTGCATTCCATGGACTTCATTCCAAAGATCCTAATCAACATCTCAAGGACTTCCTTAAAATCGTAGATTCTACAGACCTTGATGTTACAACTAGAGAGTCGACCCGATTACTCCTATTCCAATTCTCTCTACGTGATCAAGCTAATCAATGGCTTGAACGTTTACCCGCGGGATCCATCACCTCATGGGATGATCTCACCACTCGTTTCCTTGCTCAATTTTTCCCACCGGGCAGAACTACCAAGCTTAGAAATGATATCTTGATGTTCCAACAATGTCAAGGTGAAACTCTATATGAAGCATGGACTCGTTTCAAGGACTTACTCCAAAAAGTCCCTCGTCATGGCATATATCTTTGGCTCCAAGTCCAAATCTTCTATGACCATATCGATCTTTCCACAAGGCGAACCATTGACCAATCGGCCGGTGGTAAGCTACCTGATCTAAGTGCGGAAGAATCATGGGAACTCATAGAAGATCTTGCTCTCTATGACAACGAAAGTTGGAATGATCCCCGTGATTTGAACAAAATGGTCAAGGAAATATCCTTGCCTTCGAACAATTCTAGCACTCCCGACCGTAGGATCATGGAACTTGAGGACCAAGTCAAGTTTCTCATGAAATCTTACGAAGCTCCTAAGCCTTCAAGCCAAGTGAACAAAATCACTTCTTCATGCGAATTATGTAGTGGTCGCCATGACACTCGTGATTGCGTGGAACTCCCCGGAATAGCTTTTGCGAACTACGCATCTTCACGTACCGACGAAGCGGGAGATAAGTGGTACACTTTCAAACCCGAGCCAAACCCTTACGGTGATTCCTATAATCCTTCTTGGAAAAATCACCCGAACCTTAGGTGGACACAAAACCAAAACAATTCTTCCAATCCGCCTAATCGTTACCAACCAAACGGTCCACCCTCCAATCGTACTTTCAACAACAATCCTTCTAATAACTATGGTAGTACCAACAATCTTGAAGGATTGATGTCCATGTTTATGACATCTCAAGAAGCTCGCATATCTAAGTTTGAAGCCGATTTCAAACAAAAGCAAAGCGAGATGACCAACAAAATCGACACATTGTTGAAAGTTCTCAATGACCGAGAAATGGGAGCACTCCCAAGCGATACGGTCAAGAACCCGAAACTAAATTTTAATTCCATATCATCAGTTTTGTCACCTATTTCTTGTCCGCAATACTACTCGGTTAAATCAATGAGCACGTGTTTCAAGCAAAACCAATTTCTTCCAATGGACCAATCAAATGAAACACCTGATATCAAACCTGTCAAAAGCATAGTTGAAACACCTCCTACACAAGACCTTGACGATGAATTCAAGGAGCTCCACCTTGAACGCCCCGTCATTGATGTCTTAGCCTGTGCTCCCTACTATAGTGCCCTCTTAGAAAAATATGAGAAATTTAAACTAGGTAAAAATGGGACCGCCTTCGTTCAAAACAAGTTGCCTAAAAAGCTTGATGATTCGGGTATATTTGTTTTGCCTTGTAAGATAGGGAGATCCGAAGCTTTCGACACACTAGCCGATTTAGGATCAAGCCTCAACTTGATTCCCTTATCCCTTTTCACCACTCTCAAGCTAGGAAAGTTAGAGGAGACGGAGGTATTAATTGGTCTAGCGGATGGGAGTATTGCCCACCCGGTTGGGATGATCAAGGATGTAGTTGTTCACGTAGGAAAGTTAACTATTTTAGCGGACTTTCACGTCCTAGATATGGTTAGTGACACTACATGCCCATTATTAGTAGGAAGAGGATTTTTAGCAACCGCTAGCGCCATGATAGATCGTAAGGAGTCTAAGATAGCGGTAGGTGAGGGCGATATTTGGTCGGTATATGATGTTAAGAAACATAGCTACGATTGTGAGGATGAACCGACACCACATTGGGTAGAGATGAATAGGAGACCATCTAGATATGGACCTTGGATAGAAAGAAACTTTATAGGACCTCAAAGCCCATTTTATCTAGATAAAGATTTCATCGATAAAACACATTTGGTGGAACAACTCATAGCTAGAGATGAAGAGCTAGACCCTTTTGAGGACCCCCTAGTCTTTAGGAAAATGATTCAATTCTTAAGCGTAATGCCTATTAACATAGAGATGGAAAAGTGGAAGAGAGAGGGGGATAAGTGTAAATGGAGGTGGGACAAGCCACCTAAGGAAGGTGACGGATCATGGCATACGAAGATGATTTTGTATGATCCGGATGGAGAAAAGTTTGAAAGGTCATACCGTACTAAGAAAACCGATAGGAAGTTGAAACCTAAGTTTGATCCCAAAGATATCCTGAATGAGGAACTCACCCATGTCACGTAGTAGCCCATGACTTGAGTCTAGCTACAAGACTCATAAATAAAGAAAAGCGCTTCTTGGGAGGCAACCCATGCTTTGTTTGATTTTTATTTTTTTTGATTGTTATTTGTTTCCGTATGCATGCTTTATTTTTTTTGTAGGTAGATCATGTTTCAAAACTAAAATGGTGAAAATACTTTATTTTGTCGTTTGGCTTAGTCTTAACCTCATCCAAAGGTATTTCGCAAAAGATAAGTGTAAGGGGAAACCCCAAATATGTTTTTAAGAAACAAAATTGATCATGATTCTCCACAATATTAAATGAACATGTATATTCGTATTTGTTAGAGTCAAATGCTTGTATCGAGTCATAATGATGTTTTGCAGGATTTTCCAGGAAGTAGGACATAAGTTTTCCAAAAATTTTCTGGAAATTTAACGTAAAGATTTCTGCAGGTCACTTCTGACGGCGTCAGGAAGAAATTCCTGACGGCGTCATGTGTAAAATTCTGGAAATTTTGCTAGTTTTGTTTTTCTAACGGAGTCTCAAAGATTTTGTTGAATCTTTAGTTTTATAAACTCCAGGAAATCTGCAAACATTCATTCCACAAGCATTATATCTTACTTTGTTTTCTAGGATTTATTAGTATACATAGATTGCCGCCGATTTTATGCGAGGTTGCCTTGTTTGTTTTCTCAGGTTTAATAGGTTATGTAAGACAAGAAGATGATTTATATTATGGAAGGGAAGCTTTGATTGTTCATTTTCTTGGAGGAAGATCTAACCTTGTTACCGCACTATCTACACCAAACGAATCAGGGGAGTATTTGATTTCATTCTTTTACCTATTTTACTTTTACATGCTTTAATTGAACATTGGAGATAATGTTCATCTTAAGTGTAAAGGGAGGGTAAAATGATGATACCTTATAAGATACACTTTCACTTGAGTTTGTTTGTTTGATGGTAGATGTGTAATAAAACTAAGAGAAATACTTGTTAGTGTAATTTTAGCGCCAAATTTAAATTTTTTTACAACATTTAGGAGTGAAACTTTAGCCTTAGCAAGTGTCTCATGGATAGGAGTTGTATGACTAGCACAAAACCGTATCATTCAGAAAAATTTTCCACCCAAATATGTGAGGTTCGCCTTTAGATTTGATAGGAAAAGCATTTATTATTAGTGCTTATGAGTGTACCGGTAGCATTTAGATTCTAGAACTTGCGTTAGTGATATATCCCGAGACCGCTAGTGAGACTACATTCGTGTAGTAGGATTTACTACATGATAAGAGGCATTAGGATCACCTTTGTGTTAAACCCGTATCATAATTACTTGACCATTTAAGTTATATTACTTGGCTAGTAAAGTCAACTAATTTTTCCCACACCCTTAACGTTGTACTCATTTTTAGTACACGAAACCCCTAGTACACCCCTCCGAGCCTATCTTTTCGTTTCTACCTTTAAGCATCTTACTTAAAGGAAGAATTTGTTACACCCTGATGAGTGCACAAACACTCATCATTTTTGTCGTATTTAAATTGTCAAAACATACAAAAACAATCAAAAAGTTATCAAAATACTTAAATTATCCCAGGGATTGTGTTTTATGTGTTTTAAAAGCAAAATGAGCAAAAACAAATGTAAAATGATCAAAGTTTGCAATATTGGCAGTTTCAGTCCCCCAAGTTTTAAAACTTGTCAAAAATAGTCCCTATGCATTTATTTTGAAAGAAAAAGTCAACCCAAGCTTTTGAAAGTCAAATATTACAAAAGTTGATCTTTGGGTCTAAAGTTTCAAAAATTACAGTTTAGGTCCCTGTACTTTCAAATCTGGCAAATTAAGTCCCTGGGAATTTTGAAAAGTGGAAAAATGCAAAATTGGTCCTTGTATTATTGGAGATTGGCATCATTGGTCCTTGGTAGCAATTTGGGGAATGTACAACTTCAACCCTCATACTTTGGTGAAATTGCAAAAATGGTCCTTGTGATAATATAATACCAAACGGACCCTTTTTATTATTACACAAAACCAAAACCACCCCAATCCAAACCCCAAGCCCACCACCACTCCCCATGCCCATCCCCTAACTAGCCCACCCCTTTTTAATATTAAAATCCCCCGGTCAAACCACCTTTTGACCATCTTCTTCCCAATAATCCCTCGTAAAACCAGGGCACTACTCCCCCCTCCTCCTCACCTTTTTCCAACAAAACCCCCCCACAATAAATGCATTCCCCAACCAAACCAAATCCCACCACCACCCCATTAAATGCCCTCGCCAATCACCACTCATCTTTGCCATTTTATTTTTTGTGGCAAAATACCAATCAACAGCCGAGATGCATCAAAAAACAATTGGACAGTTGGGATTTGGTCAAAGGTCAAAGAGGAAGCCTAGGGAAGTGATATTTTTCAAAAAGAAGCCATGTGGGAAGAGTAGTATATTATGTTTATGTCGTTGGATAAGTAGTAGCTCCATATGAGCCTTAGTGGTGTGTAGATTGTGTTTTTAGTTAATTTTAGTGTTTATTGTACCTTTTGTAAACTGTTTCAAGTGAATGAAAGCCTTATTCTTAGTTTAACTCTAATTTGCAAATTTCAAGTTTGTTTAAAAATTTCAACTGCTTGTTTAAGGTTCATCAATGATATTTAGATGTTTATAAACACATATAAGTCCAACGTATCTGTTTTCATAAGGTCTTAAGTTTGTGAAATTGTGTTTATTACAGTTTGGAAAAAATAGAAAAAAATAAAGGAAAATCAAAATAAAATAAAAACTCAGGAAACAAGAAGAAAGATGGCAAGGAACTTGGTTATTTCTGGATTGGAGAGGGTTTAGTGCCTAGTGAAGGCTTTAGGTTGATCTTTGGTACCTTGGGCACTCATCTCAGTTTGGAATCCATAGTAAGCAAGTTTCATTTTTGCATTCTCAGTTCATTTACTGCCATTGTTGCTAAATTAAGTTCATTTAGGCTTATTTAATATTAGTACAAGTTAAGATTTTAGTTTCATGGGTTAACTTGCAAGTTTGCTTCAAAAAATAACATCACAGTCCATATATAGGGGTGTTTGGATCATGCTATTTTGCTAAGTTCTAGTTGTTTGTTAGTGTAGTTTTTGGTTCAAATAGGATATCTAGGTTCATAATAGCTCAGATTGGCCTTCAGGTTGGTTACAATATCACAAAAAAGTCAAAATTGATCTTGGACCAACATAATCTGTTCACTGTTAAGGGTTGAGAGTCATTGATCTTGCATATCAGTGTAAAATTTGTTGTACAAGCTTAATATAGCTTCATTTTATCCTCTATCATCATAATCAGTAAGAAAATTAGTTTGGAAACTCAGAAAAGTCAAATTGGAACAAAATCTTATAAAGTCAAAATTCATAAAATGAGCAGAATCTCAATTTTTGTGGGATTTTTCTAAATTTTAGTGAAAGGAATCAGGACTTGAAACCTTTTGTGGTTAAACCTTACCACCTCTACTCCAAGAATCCATGCATGGCTTATTTTTTGGATTTTTTTTTCTAAGCTGTTCAACAGCTTATTTTAGGCTGCAGGGAAAGCACCCTGCCCTGCACCAGGGGTATCAACCCATACTCTTTGGCTTATTGTGACCCAATCAGTGGACCCTACCCTTGGTTCTTTAGCTTTTTAAGAAGCTCATCAGTAGAGCTTTTGACATCTCAGCTTATTTTGGACCCTAGCTTATTTGCCCTTGGCTTATTTGTCCCACTTTGGTGACCTGTCCTCAGTCATTTGAGAGTTTATTCATAAGCTTGTTAAATCCTTGTTATTTGGCATTAGTGTGTGCAAATTGCTGTTTTGTGTTGTTTACATGTCCAACTTGTTGTGTGTATGCTTTTTGTTCCATTATTTGCTCTTTACAACTGCTTAATTGGCTTAACTTGTTCCATCAATTCAACTCACCACAGTGACAAACCAGTGTAGTTGAGCCATTTCACAAGCTCAATCATAAGCTCATTTCTGTGCTTCTGCCTGTGAACCTTGGATTGTTGGGAAGCTTAGCAAGCCATTTTCAAGTTCCAATATTGTTTAAGCTTTTTCAAGCTTGTTTACTAGGGCTGCAAGCAGTCCCTAGTTTGTCCCATTTGCTTGTGTGTACTAGATACTCAGTACATACACAGGTTTTTCATAAGCATCTCACAAGCTCCATAGTGGGTCCCACCCTAAGAGCTTTGGCTTTCTGGAAAGCCCTTCAGTTAATCTTGATCCCTCAGTCCTTGATTTGAGCTTTTGAGCTGATTTCATAAGCTCAATTTGCCCCTTAACTTGACTGAAGGGGTGTTTGGTTCACTGTGTGGTTCAAAGTGCTTATTAGCTTATCAAAGCTTATTCAGTGCTAAACTCTTGTTCCTTTTTACTCATTTCCAGTCACATTTGTAGTTTGCATCTTATTTTTCCATTGGTTCCAGCTAAGAAGCTTATTTGAAGCTTATGGCTTGACAGTTTGACCAAAGTCAACTGTCAAGGCATTAAGCACTTGAAGTGCTTATTCACTCGGTCCCAATCAAACTTGCTTCACAAAAGTTGCTTATATTCAGTTAATAATCAAGTTTGAAACAGAAAAGTCCCAAAAAGCCAACTTTAATAGAAGTGATAGCTTCTATTTAAGCCAATTGGCTTATTACCTCAGCTTATTTATAAGCTAATTTCATTTTTATATTTTTCCTAGGCTTTTGGTAGTTAAAAATAATTTTTGTAATTTTTTCAGATTTTTCTTACATCATTTGGTATTTTGCTTAATTTAAATTATTTTTTAATAATTATCAAATAGTTAATAATTAATATTAATTAATTAGAAAATAAAAAAAATATAAATTTAATTTTAAAATTAGTTTTTAGAAATTTTTAATTTTTCCAAATTTTATTTTCAATTTTCTAATGTAATTTCATAATTAATAAGAATTTAGGTTAATTTAAATAATTAAAATGTAATTAATAAATAGTTAATAATTAGTAATAATTAATTAAAATGTCTTAAAAATATATTTTCAGTTCTAAAATTAATTTTATAGTATTTTAGATTTTTCTAAGTTTAAATTTTATTTTTCTAAGTTAATTTCATAATTATTTGTATTTTAGGTTAATTTAATTAATTAAAATTAAATAGGAAATTAGTATTTAATTAATAGTAATTATAAAAATAGTGTAAAAATTAATTTTAATTTTCCAAAAATTTTTTTTAATCATTAGGTTTGAAAAAATATCATTTTTATACCAGTAGCCTTTTCAGATCACCTCACTCACTTTTATTTTATGTACGTTTGTTCCCGTTTTCAGCAAACATACAGTTTTTAGGTTTTAGTTAACTTTTTCTTAATCTAAATTCCAGTAATTAGTCACATAGCTTTCCTAAGCTATTTATGTTCATAATTTCCAAATAATTCTCATTACCACCCTTTTCTGTGAATAATCACCCGATCACAAACGCGTTCAGATACAATTCACACCTAGTCGGGGTATAACGACCTGGTGATCTCCTATATTACCCGGAAGCATTGGTATAGGGAGTTTGACTTTGTTGACGATATACTTGGTCAATTTAAGTTGACTATTTAGCTCCAATCAAATTTTGGCGCCGCTGCCGGGGAGGTGTGTACATTTCTGCAGCGTCTTTTGAGATTAGTGTTATTTCACCACAATCATTGTACAAATACCACCACTTTTGTAAATTTTGAAATCAAAACACAAAAAATTCATTAACACTTTTCCTAAAGTGTTAAAACACCAAAATATATATATATATATATATATATATATATATATATATATATATATATATATATATATATATATATATATATATATATATATATATATATATATATTAAAAACAACAAAACAGATCATAACGTTTTCTGAATCGGTTTTCTTTTAAGGTGATTCTTAAAGAGAAACGATTTTATATTACGGGACGATACCAAAAATATTGTCCAAAAGTTTTTCACCCATACACAAAACCCAAAAACATCCGTCTTTTCTTGTGAATAATAATCATACATAAAAATAAACCGTCGCAAACCAAGACACAACACCTACCAACTGGGGGTGTGGACATAATAAGTTCCCAAACCAAAGATTTAAAACTTGCCTTTGTATCCCTGTGAGTGGTGTACCTTTCTTAAAGAAGCCACTTGCTTGTGATTATTGGTTTAAGTTCACTGTGGATTTGCCTCGATTTTGTTTTGATTGGTTTTTATCCCTAGTGCATGCGCACTCGTTCTTCAAGGTCCACTAGCCCATTACGTGAGCTTGTCAGGAAACCTTGAAGACCTCGTAGACGTTCTGCACCAACAGTCGGATCTGAGATCCGTACTATTGCCACACCCACTATCACCATGGCGGAAGACCGCCTCATGTGTGAGCTTCTCCAAGTACCCATCGAGGGTTACTGAGATGCCATTGTTGTTCCAGCCATCATGGCTGATAATTTTGAGCTCAAAACCGGGTTACTCAATCTTGTAACCTTAAGTCAATTCTACGGTTTTGAGAGGGACGATCCTCATGCTCACATTCGATGAATAAAATCACATCGACCATCAAGCACAAGAATGTCCCTTGTGAAGCAATCAAACTTCTTCTCTTCCCATTCTCCCTGGAGGGACAAGCCCGGATTTGGCTTGAAAAATAACCTCCTCGATCTATTGAGACATGGGAAGATCTTGTGAAAAAAATTGTGAATGAATTCTTCCCACCTTCCAAGACCACGAGTCTTAAGAACGAAATCACCAAGTTCACTCAGAAATATGATGAATCTTTTGGTGAAGCGTGGGATCGTTTCAAAGAATTACTTCGCAAGTGTCCACATCATGGTTTCTCAGAGTTGATGCAACTCGATACTTTCTACAATAGCGTGAGCCAAGCTGATCAGGATTCTCTCAATGCCTTTGCGGGAGGTAATTTCTTGAGTAGAACCACAAAAGAAGCTTTGCAAATCATAGAAAACATGTCCAAGCTCCGCTCTCCACGAAGCAAACCGATTGTTTCTCAAATCAATACGGGTCCTTCCACTTCATCTTCTGTGGGTCAATCTAGCACGGATGCTAAGCGTGACAAGCTCACTGAAGCGATTCAAGCTTTGGTTCTCGCCCAAACAAAGAAAGTTTCATTTCCACAACATCCACCACCTGCTGAGGTTAAAAAAGTGGAAGTCTGTGTAACTTGTGGTGGGCCGCATGCCTACTACAATTGCACAGCTACTAATGGTACTCCATATGAAGCTCATGCTGTTGTCGGGTCCGAAAATCAAGGAGGCAATCAATACCGCCCTCCTATGGACCCGAACTATCGTCCTCACCATTATCCTGGACCTCCCGGTTTTAATCAAAACCAAAATGTCCAAAACCGTGGCCAAAATCAAAATAGAGTGAACCAAGGTTTCCAAAACCAAGGTAACTTTAATCAGGGTCACGGTTTTCAAAATCAAAACCAAGGTTTCCAAAATCAAGGTTTCCAACATCAAAATCAAGGAAACTTTAACCGGAACCAAGGTCAGGGTAATTTCAATCCCGGGAATTTTCATGGAAACAATCACCAGAATAAAGGGAATTTCCAACATCAAAACCAAGGAAATTTCAATCAAGGACCCAATCCGAACAATCGAGCTCAAAATTTTCCTAATCCGAATCAAGCCATTGTTCCAACTGGGCCTTCATTTGATGAGTTGTTAAAGCAATTAGTGAAGTCCCAAAAAGAGTTGAACAAGTTGCTGGTCAGCCAGATTACTGATATCAAGAAGTCTTTAAATGATCGACCCTCGGGCTCAGGTACTACTTTACCGAGCAACAAGATCGCTAACCCGAGGGGCGATGCTAAGGCGATCACAACACGAAGTGGTGCTTCATATGATGATCCCGCGATTCCTACTACCTCTTCTTCCTCTCCTCCAAAGGTGGTGGAACGTGAACCTGAGGTAACAAAGGACAAGGTGCAAACTCCTAGCTCACGAAGTACAGCACACATCCAACCTCAGGTTATTCCAGAAACCAGATGTAAGCCTGGAGTTGTCTTTGAACCACCAGAAACTCCAGTGGACAACCCTAAATCCAAAACTTATATTCCTTATCCATCACGTCTCAATGAACAAAAGCTCCGTGAAAGGGCTAGTCACCAAATGGATAAATTTTTCCAAATCTTCCAAGATTTGCACTTTGACATTAGCTTCGCGGACGCTATTCTCTTGATGCCCAAGTTTGCATCAACAATCAAAAATTTGTTAAGTAATAAGGAAAAACTCTTCGAGATGGCAAGAACTCCTCTGAATGAGCACTGCTCAGCAGTTCTCTTGAAAAAGCTTCCTGAAAAGCTTGGAGACCCCGGGAAATTTCTCATCCCTTGTACTTTCCCGGGTATGTTTGAATGCTTCGCCTTGGCCGATCTAGGTGCTAGCATTAACTTGATGCCATATTCTGTGTGGAAGAAACTTTCTCTTCCCGAACTCACTCCCACGTGCATGACTATAGAGCTTGCCGATCGTTTGATTTCTCGTCCTCTTGGCATTGCCGAGGACGTATTCGTTAAAGTGGGAAAGTTCCATTTTCCAGCAGATTTTGTGATTGTTGACTTTGATGCCGATTCTAGGGTCCCTCTCATTCTTGAAAGGGGATTCCTTACAACTGGGCGTGCTCTAATCGATGTATTTGAGCATGTGATCACATTGCGTGTTGGAACGAAAGCCATTACCTTTAACCTAAATCAAACCTCGAGATACTCCTCCAATTATGACTCAGAATCGGTGAACCAAATAGATGTCATCGATGTTGCTACTAAGGAGTATGCTCAAGAGATTTTAGGTTTCATTGATGATTCTTCGAGTGAAAACATCACTCAATCTTCTCATCCCATCATTGCCAATTCTTCTCCTTCCCTCACTCCGTTTGAGAGAAGTGACTTCATCTTAGAAGAAATTGAGGCCTTTCTCAAAAGTGATTCGATTCCCGATGGAATCGATAACCAAGAGATTGACCCCGAGAGGGATACTCTCCTGCTTGAGAAATTATTAAATGAAGATCCCTCTCCTCTTCCTGTTCTACCACAAACACTTCATAAGGAGGAAGTCAAAAATGTTGAGAAAACTGATGACTTTCCCAAGGTTGAACTGAAGGACTTGCCGCCTCATCTTGAATATGCATTTCTGGAGGGAGATGATAAATTGCCCGTCATATTTGGTAAAGATTTAAGTGTTGAGGAAAAGGCTGCTCTCATAAAGGTTTTGAAGTCACATAAACAAGCAATTGCTTGGCGACTCTCCGACATCAAGGGCATTGACCCTGAATTTTGTACCTACAAGATTTTAGTGGAGGATGACTTCAAACCAGCAGTCCAACAACAAAGAAGGGTGATCCCAAAATTCATGAGGTAATCAACCAAAAAGTTTTAAAACTTCTTGATGCCGGATTGATTTACCCTATCTCGGACAGTCCTTGGGTTAGCCCAATACATTGTGTTCCTAAAAAGGGTGGCATTACTGTTGTCACAAACGAGGAAATGAGTTGATTCCAACTCGATTGGTTACGGGTTGGCGTGTCTGCATTGACTATCGCAAGTTAAATGACGCCACCCGTAAAGATCATTTTCCTCTGCCCTTTATGGATCAGATGCTCGACAGATTAGCGGGGAATGAGTACTATTGCTTCCTCAATGGTTTCTCGGGTTACTTTCAGATTCCCATTGATCTGCAAGATCAGGAAAAGACCACTTTCACGTGCCCCTACAGAACTTTTACTAATAAATGTATACCATTTGGTTTATGTAATGCTCTGGGCACATTTCAAAGATGTATGATGGCCATATTTTCCGACATGATCGGGAAAACTATGGAGGTCTTTCTGGACGATTTTTCGGTCATTGGGGATTCATTTCAATCATGTCTCTCCCATTTAGATAGCATGCTCAAACGTTGTGAAGACACAAAGTTATGTCTAAATTGGGAGAAGAGTCACTTTATGGTCAAAGAGGGCATTGTCCTCGGCCATAAAATTTCTAAGAACGGGATTGAGGTTGACAGAGCCCAAGTGGACGTCATTGCAAAATTACCTCATCCCACAACCGTGAAAGGTGTTAGGAATTTTTTGGGTCATGCCGGTTTCTATCGTAGGTTCATTCAAGATTTTTCTAAAATCGCCCGGCCTATGACCCATCTCCTTGAGAAGGATGCTCCTTTTATCTTCTCCCCCGAGTGCATTGAAGCTTTTGAAACATTAAAGAAAAAACTTACTGAGGCACCAATTCTTTATGCCCCCGATTGGGACTTGCCCTTCGAGCTCATGTGTGATGCTAGTGATTATGCGATAGGGGCAGTCTTGGGGCAACGAAAAACAAAACATTTTCAGCCTATACACTATGCCAGCAAAACCATGACCGAGGCTCAAAGCCATTACACCACCACTGAAAAAGAATTATTAGCTGTGGTGTATGCTTTTGAAAAATTCTGGCCATACTTGATATTGACCAAGAGCATAGTGTATACGGATCATTCAGCTTTGAAGTATCTCTTTGCAAAACAAGATGCAAAGCCGAGACTCCTCTGTTTGGTTCTCCTCCTGCAAGAATTTGATATCATTATTCGTGATAAAAAAGGAGCTGAGAACCTAGCTGCTGATCATATCTCCCGTTTGGAAAACCCCCACCAAGATGTCTTCGAGAAGAAAGAAATTAATGAAACATTTCCTCTCGAGACACTCAATGCGGTTACCTTTCGTGGAGACTCGATTACCCCATGGTTTGCCGACTTTGCAAACTACTATGCGGGTAACTTTGTTGTGAAAGGGATGTCGTCCCAACAAAAAAATAAATTCTTCAAAGATGTAAAACACTATTTCTGGGACGACCCCTATCTTTTCAAAATTTGCGCGGATCAAGTCATCCAACGGTGTGTGTATGGTCAGAAAGCCACTGAAATTTTAAAGGCTTGCCATGCTGGTCCCACGGGGGGCCACCATAATCCCAACTACACCGCCAAAAAGGTGTTTGATTCCGGCTTTTATTGGCCCACAATCTACATGGATGCCCTAGAATTAGTCAAGTCCTGTGACGCTTGTCAACGGCATGGGAACATTTCACAAAAGAACGAAATGCCTCAAAATGCAATTCAAGTTTGTGAAATTTTTGACGTTTAGGGCATCGACTTTATGGGGCCATTTTCATCTTCTCATGGCAACAAATACATACTCGTGGCTGTTGACTACTTGTCAAAATGGGTTGAAGAGAAAGCTTTACCCACAAATGATGCCCGAGTAGTTGTGAAATTTTTTAAAGCTCTTTTTGCCCGATTTGGAACTCCACGTGCTATTATTAGTGATCGTGGTACGCACTTCCCTAATGACAAATTCGACAAAGTCATGCAAAAGTATGGTGTAACTCACCGTCTTTCTACTGTCTACCACCCTCAAACGAGTGGACAAGTAGAAGTTTTCAATCGGGGCATTAAAAGAATTTTGGAAAGAACCGTAGGTGAAAATCGTGCATCGTGGTCGGATAAATTAGATGATGCACATTGGACTTTCCGTACGGCTTACAAAACACCCATTGGGTGTACGCCTTACAAACTTGTGTACGGGAAAGCATGCCATCTTCCGATCGAGCTTGAGCACAAAGCCTATTGGGCTCTCAAGCATGCAAATTTTGACCTCAAAATTGCGGGTGATCATAGAAAAGTTCAACTGAATTAGTTAAATGAACTTTGTGATCAAGCTTACGAGAACTCTTTGATCTATAAAGAAAAGACAAAGAAGACTCATGACTCCAAAATCAAGAACCGCGTTTTTAACGTTGGTGATCGAGTCCTTCTTTTCAACTCTAGACTCAAGATCTTCTCGGGAAAGCTAAAAACCCGTTGGACTGGTCCATTCACTATCACTAAGGTTTATCCTTATGGCACCGTCGAATTATCTCAAAATGACGGTCCGAATTTCAAAGTGAAGGGACATCGATTGAAACATTACTTTGGAGAGGACATACCATCAATGGTTGTCCCGGATCTCCAAACTTTCCCCAAGGACAATTGAATTCGGAGATCGAGTCAAGCTAGCGACTCGATGAACAAAAACAATAGCACAATACGGGTTTTCACCCGTATCTCTGATTTCTTTCTACTTTCTACCATCTTAGTGTGGGGGAATGGCCAACCCCCCGCTGTTTGAAAATGTATATATGTATATTCCGTCAAAAAAAATAAAAATAAAAATAAAAATGTGTGTATATGTAGAAATAAAATGAAATATGGTGTTTCCACAGTTAGATTCGAATATTGGCTTTTTCCATTCAAAGAGTCGGCATAATAGCCGGGACTTTGAATATTGAGGACAATATTCATTTCTAAGTGTGGGGGGGGGGGGGGGGAATTCTAGCGAATTTTATCACAATATATCTTCTAGTACCCCCGTTTTTTGCCAAAATTTTCAAAAATTTTTCACTTTATTTCAAAATTTTTGTGGTTATCAGTCCGCCATGTCTAACCGACAAAGGGATTGGCTAATCCAGGAGCAAACGGCTCTTGGTAAAGATAACTCAAATCCGTTGACGGCTTGCAATTTGCCCAAAATTGTATGGTATCTCAACTCGCCATATCCTAAAAAGTGAAAGAGTTGGCTAGCCCGCAAGATTATGGCTTGTGGTAAAGGCAGTGGAAAAACCATAATTGGTAATCAGCTCACCAAGTTGTCGACTGTGTCCATCAAGAGTTGGCTAGTCCAGGAGCTAACGGCTCTTGGTAAAGACAAATCAAAATCGTTGAAAGTTGGTGGTTTGCTAAAAATCAGATGGTTATCAGGTGGACCATAGTTCTTACTTGAACCGAAACATTTGGCTACTCCAGAAGTGATGGTTTTTGGTAAAGAGACTTCAAATCCATCAAGTTTTCTAAAAAGATTTCTAGGGCCTAGCAATAGTTTAGTGTGGGGGATTGATGAGTGCTCAAACACTCATCATTTTTGTCGTATTTAAACTGCCAAAACATACAAAAACAATCAAAAAGTTATCAAAATACTTAAATTATCCTATGGATTGTGTTTTATGTGTTTTAAAAGCAAAATAAGCTAAAAAAAATGAAAAATGATCAAAGTTTGCAATATTGGCAGTTTCAGTCCCCCAAGTTTTAAAACTTGTCAAAAATAGTCCCTATGCATTTATTTTGAAAGAAAAAGTCAACCCAAGCTTTTGAAACTCAAATATTACAAAAGTTGATCTTTGGGTCTAAAGTTTCAAAAATTACAGTTTAGGTCCCTGTACTTTCAAATCTGGCAAATTAAGTCCCTGGGAATTTTGAAAAGTGGAAAAATGCAAAATTGGTCCTTGTATTATTGGAGATTGGCATCATTGGTCCTTGGTAGCAATTTGGGGAATGTACAACTTCAACCCTCATACTTTGGTGAAATTGCAAAAATGGTCCTTGTGATAATATAATACCAAACGGACCCTTTTTATTATTACACAAAACCAAAACCACCCCAATCCAAACCCCAAGCCCACCACCACTCCCCAGGCCCATCCCCTAACTAGCCCACCCTTTTTTAATATTAAAATCCCCCGGTCAAACCACCTTTTGACCATCTTCTTCCCAATAATCCCTCGTAAAACCAGGGCACTGCTCCCCCCTCCTCCTCACCTTTTTCTAACAAAAACCCCCCACAATAAATGCATTCACCAACCAAACCAACTCCCACCACCACCCCATTAAATGCCCTCGCCAATCACCACTCATCTTTGCCATTTTATTTTTGGCGGCAAAATACCAATCAATAGCTGAGATGCATCAAAAAACAATTGGACAGTTGGGATTTTGTCAAATGTCAAAGAGGAAGCCTAGGGAAGTGATATTTTTCAAAAAGAAGCCATGTGGGAAGAGTAGTAGATTATTTTTATGTCGTTGTATAAGTAGTAGCTCAATATGAGCCTTAGTGGTGTGTAGATTGTGTTTTTAGTTAATTTTAGTGTTTATTGTACCTTTTGTAAACTGTTTCAAGTGAATGAAAGCCTTATTCTTAGTTTAACTCTAATTTGCAAATTTCAAGTTTGTTTAAAAATTTCAACTGCTTGTTTAAGGTTCATCAATGATATTTAGTTGTTTATAAACTCATATAAGTCTAATGTATCTGTTTTCATAAGGTCTTAAGTTTGTGAAATTGTGTTTATCACAGTTTGGATAAAAATAGAAAAAAATAAAGGAAAATCAAAATAAAATAAAAACTCAGGAAACAAGAAGAAAGATGGAAAGGAACTTGGTTATTTCTGGATTGGAGAGGGTTTAGTGCCTAGTGGAGGCTTTAGGTTGTTCTTTGGTACCTTGGGCACTCATCTCAGTTTGGAATCCATAGTAAGCAAGTTTCATTTTTGCATTCTCAGTTCATTTACTGCCATTGTTGCTAAATTAAGTTCATTTAGGTTTATTTAATATTAGTACAAGTTAATATTTTAGTTTCATGGGTTAACTTGCAAGTTTGCTTCATAAAATAACATCACAGTCCATATATAGGGGTGTTTGGATCATGCTATTTTGCTAAGTTCTAGTTGTTTGTTAGTGTAGTTTCTGGTTCAAATAGGATATCTAGGTTCATAATAGCTTAGATTGGCCTTCAGGTTGGTCACAATATCACAGAAAAGTCAAAATTGATCTTAGACCAACATAATCTGTTCATTGTTAAGGGTTGAGAGTCATTGATCTTGCATATCAGTGTAAAATTTGTTGTACAAGCTTAATATAGCTTCATTTTATCCTCTATCATCATAATCAGTAAGAAAATTAGTTTGGAAACTCTAAAAAGTCAAATTGGAACAAAATCTTATAAAGTCAAAATTCATAAAATGAGCAGAATCTCAATTTTGTGGGATTTTTCTAGATTTTAGTGAAAGGAATCAGGACTTGAAACTTTTTGTGGTTAAACCTTACCACCTCTACTCCAGGAATCCATGCATCAGCTTATTTTAGGCTGCAGGGAAAGCACCCTGCCCTGCACTAGGGGTATCAACCCATACTCTTTGGCTTATTGTGACCCAATCAATGGACCCTACCCTTGGTTCTTTAGCTTTTTAAGAAGCTCATCAGTAGAGCTTTTGACATCTCAGCTTATTTTAGACCCTAGCTTATTTGCCCTTGGCCTATTTGTCCCACTTTGGTGACCTGTCCTCAGTCATTTGAGAGTTTATTCATAAGCTTGTTAAATCCTTGTTATTTGGCATTAGTGTGTGCAAATTGCTGTTTTGTGTTGTTTACATGTCCAACTTGTTGTGTGTATGCTTTTTGTTCCATTATTTGCTCTTTACAACTGCTTAATTGGCTTAACTTGTTCCATCAATTCAACTCACCACACTGACAAACCAGTGTAGTTGAGCCATTTCACAAGCTTAATCATAAGCTCATTTCTGAGCTTCTGCTTGTGAGGCTTGTTGGGAAGCTTAGCAAGCCATTTTCAAGTTCCAATATTGTTTAAGCTTTTTCAAGCATGTTTACTAGGGCTGCAAGCAGTCCCTAGTTTGTCCCATTTGCTTGTGTGTACTAGATACTCAGTGTAACACCCCCAATTCATGGATGCAGCGGAATTCAAACTGGGTGTTACTCGACGGCACAATAGTCACAATGATAGAAAATGAACTCTAATTGAGTCGTTTTAAAACATTTATCATTCAACTTGCATAAATATCAGAGATTACAAAATGAGGTCCCAGATGGTTCCATGTTTACAATTTACATTAAATGATTTTTTGAATGATAATAAAATTTATAGCCCTCTTGAATATCCGTGCCCTTCCGTGCCATCCTTGATCATCATGAACCTAAAATACATGCTTAATAGGTCAACACAAAGGTTGAGTGATATTCATAGAGTTTGTTTTAATGTTTGAACACAATATGTTGGTAGTGTGAGTTATAGGCTCACACCAATGGTTGGAAAACAGAACAGGTAGGTACGTTGTTATACGCCCGGAACGGTTATTAATTCACTAAGCTTATGACACCAAAACGTTAACGGGTACCAATATCAATCGGCGGAGTTATCCCGGTAGGTACTTTGCCGTCATACCTATGTCTCAAATATTAATGCATTTGTTTGAACTCTTAGTTGTTCAACACAAATGGGATTCGTCAATCCCAATAGGCCTATTCACAATATTGGCGCTCACTATTACTAGTGATTAAATGGTTCATAATAAGGGATCTTGGTTTGGCAAGGATGTTACTTAGTGATAATAAAACATAGTCGGATAGCATACAGTAGAAAGCATTGTGTTCGAGTAGAAAAATAATAGCATGTATCCCCCCATGGGTTTGTAAAATAGTTAAACAATAGAAAGTGGGGCTATGAACTCACCTTGAGTTGGATGATGTTTAATGAGAATGATAGATATGCCGTAAGAACTTCTACGAGCAACCTAGAATAATTGTTGCAATTTAGGTTTGGAATAATGTCTAAGAATATGAAGAATTGCCTATATATGTCTTGCATTTAGTCCATGATGTGGTACAATGTATAGTGTAAGTCTTTGAAAAGAAATGATTCATGAAACATGTACAGTTTATATATCGTTTACTACCGTTCGGGCCGACATAATTCAGAAGTCATGTAGTAAACATTCGAGGATCCAGGACACTTTAATTCGTAAATCCACAACTCATCTCGACGGCTTACTTAATGAACTCCTCACATGAGGCTCCCTACTATTGTAGTAGTTGATAAAATATAGATATATATATATAAGTTTTGATCCGAAAAGTTACATGTCCAATATTTGAATAAACTTAGGAAAGTTTATCTTTACATGAAGATTGTTATTAGGGTAAGTTTCTTAAGTCTTGTATGACAAATACTTGTAATATCTCATGGTTCTTTTAGATGAAGTAGATCCAAATTGTATGTTTAAGTTATCGCCAACTCTTTGGTTCATGTTTTCGCCTAAGTAAGTTTATATGGTCATTTAGTCATGACCTTGCCATGACCTTTGGTCATTGTTCCATGGTCTTGAGACTCAACCTTGGCTCTAGCCATGGTTGTGGTCTTGAATCTAGGTCATAAGACCTCTTGGTCTTTATAAACCATAACCATTATATAGTGACTTATATATGTAAAATAGCTGTTAATAAACTAAGAAAAATCTCATTCGTTATTGGTTTTCTGGAGACGTGCTCTTGGATTTTTGAAGAAAACGTGATTCCGGACAACTTTCGTGTTTTAACTTTTTCATGAAATGGAGCAGAAGGGCCTCTTTTTGCGTGTTTAAGGATCTGTTACAGAAACTATTTAGGCAGTTTTGCCGCAAAGTTTTGATAACTTCAAATGGTCATAACTTTTGACTTGTGTACTCATTTTTGGTGGTTCAAATTGCTATGGTTTCCTTGTTAGGTCCTCTACTACAATATGTAATGATTCAATATCATAATTTTACCATTTTGATCAAATTTCACCAAGAAAGTCACTAGTTTACTTGTTTAAATAACTTAAGTTAACATATGTATACCAATACTTGTTTTACTCATTTTTATACATCATGGACATGATCACAAGACAAAATATAGCATGAATGATCTGTAAATAGCATGAATATGATATTTAAGCAAGGAAGTGTATTAGAGTTTGCTTACGACTTTGGCTTTCTACAAGAAAGGTAAGTAACATGTAAGGTAAGGACTTTGATAGACTTTAGCTTCACCCTACTTCACTTCAAGCAATCTTTCTACACTTGTATTCTTGAAAGAGAGATGATGAAAGTTGAGGTGACTTGAGTGGATTCAAACTCAAGAGAAATCACCAAAGTTTATGAGGTTTGGAAGTGTTTTGATTACCTAAAACCAAGCTAGGGTTTCTATGTAGACGAAGCACTTGAATCTTGCATAAAATTGGAAGAGAATTAGCTAAGTGTGAGGTGATGGTGTATGTGATGTTGGCGTACAAAGAAGAGGAGGAGGGGCTTTTATATGAGCTTGAGGAGGTTACTTTCAAAGACTTGTCAAAGCTTTCAAAGGAAGCTTGTACACATGCCAACATCCTAGGGCATTTTGCTTGAGATCAAGCCACATGGTGATGACTCCCCCCCCCCTAGAGGTGGTTTACTAAACTTGGGGAGGAAGTGTTGGTTTTTGATGGTATTATCCAAGCTTATGTAGTTAGTTTTGACTCCGTAAACTGCTAACCGTAAGTTGTTACGTCACAAAACGTAAAACCGGGTATCGTAAAAATACGAAACTTGGAAGAATGATTAAACTTGTCAAAGTACTCCATAATAAAATATAAAATGAGTGGTAGGTTCCATTGGGGTGCTAAAACCCTGCTCAAACTGGAAACACGGGTCTAAAACGCGTAATACGTAAAACGTATGAATATTGTGTAAAATTGAGAAAAGTAAAATGTTACTTTTCTAATGTGACAATAATGATTTAAAATGACTTATAACGTCTAGACTAGGCTCAGTCTAGTTTCGGTTGGTATTAAATGTCTTTTAGACATAAAACCGTAAGCCTAAAAATCAAGGAATGACTTATAAAATCAAAGAATGATTTTTGGTCAAAGGAGGAGGGAAAAATATGTTGACTTTTTCCAAAAATGTGAAAACTCAAATCGTCTTAGAAACGTGGTGCAGGTATAGACTAAGGTTACGGCTGAGTAAAAACGCTTAAAAATGAAAATTCCAGTTTTTCACGGCCGAGGTTTATTTGGTCATGTTTTTCTCAATCATGATTTATTCTCAAATAAATCATGAGTGTATCAAACATTTTTCTGATACGGGGAAAATTAACGCGGTCGAGTTTCGTTGTGCGTAGAATTTTTGAATGACGTTTTACCCTAAAACATGTAATTCCTTAATAATTTTCGCGAAAATGATCTGATGAGTGTCGAACTTTTAATTTGCCATGGAAATGATTTATCACTCGAGGCCATGAAACAAAAAATCAAATTTCGGGAAAATTTCAAGAAAATGAATAGTAAAAGTGAATAGTGAAATTTTCCAGGAATAGTAATTAACCTGAAATTGCGAATTGTTACAGTCTCTACCCCTTACGGGGAACTTTGTCCCGAAGTTCTATGTGTGTTATATGTTGGAGTGGTGTCGATGAAGAGGTGTGGTTACTTATGTGGACTAGAGTCTGTGATTACTAGTGATGTAGTTTGGTTTGTCTCAGAATATGGTGTGTCAATAGAGATTGATAACATAGTTGAATATTACTAGAGGTTCATATAATATTCGAATATCAAAGGAAATTGATATAGCAGTCGAATATTAATAGGAATTGATATAGTAGTTAAATATCAATGGAAATTGGGATAGTAGTTGCAATCATAGTCTAGTAGGTAATCTGTTGTTGTACCTAGTGTTTATTGACTTTATACTTATGTTATTTCGGATACAAATAAGCCCACTTGTCTATAATTCTTTATTTACATAGAGAGGCATCCCAAACAATGTAAATAGGGGAATATAAACTTATGGTTCGGTGATTTACAATTTTTTTATTTAAATGAAAAGGCATCCCAATCCATTCAAATAATTATAAATCATCCTACTTAAGAATTCCCAACATAACATTCATAATTATCCGGTGAGTTACAAGGTAGTGTATTACGAGATGATACTGGTGTTCCAAAAGTACAAGATGAATATTCAATCTTGTAAAGCTGATGAGGGTGCTTATGGTGTAGCTAAGGATGATTTGAGCTTTAAAAGTGCATCAAGATCTGTTAATGAGCTTGTGGTTGTAACGGTTGTGAAGATAATGATGTGATATGTTGATGAACAAAAGTATGTAGTGTATGCTTAACATTAATATTCTTAGGTATAGATGTTGAGTTTGCTTTGAAAATCTTAAGAGATTTTAAAGGTTTATGATGGAATGGTATCCTTAGGACCTAAACATGATAGTACTTCTAAGGGATGAAGAGAAGAATTGATAACTCTCCCAAGATAGTAGTTCGGATTATCTTATAAATGAAAACTTTCAAGAATGAAGTTAGATAGTACAAATAAGGTGTTAAGATCTTGCTGAGTGGTAAGACACTATCGTGTCTCTAGATCGTTTTAAAGAATTCTGGTGGTTTATTGAGTTCAAGTAGGAAATCAATCTAAACATAACCCTAGTACAATTATTCTCAGTATTAGAAAATTTTAAGTCGAACATAGTTAGTCAGACTATGTTCCACTGTCCCTAGGTTAAATATAGGTGACTAGTCTATATTTAGCCGAGGTTCGATAAAATTTTCAAATACCTAAATTAGGTATACTTGTGATATGTCCGTTGCTTTTGAGAAACTGTCCACTAAATAAAGGCGATGTCAAACCATTCAGTTGCAAGTCCCGCCCATACAAGACTTGTAACCTATGTTTTCACATTCCATTGCATAGAGGATAGTACGGGTAGATATGTGTGGGAAGTAAGTTTTAAGTAGTTCTAAAACAGTCCATACTTGGCCAGGATCACGAACTTTTAACAATGAAGGTTTCAGAAGAAAACTTTGATGAATGTAGAGAAACTTCAGCTTTTGTAGATGATGGATTAGTTTATCCTTTAGAAATCTCATATTTCTATTTGGAAATTGATAAATTGTGATCGGTTTTTGATATCATATGAAATGATATTGATGAGGTGATGGAATAATTCCAGAGACCATTGCGTAAATCACAATGTCTCGGAAGTAGATTAGACCATTGTGCAATTCACAATGTCTGGGAAGTAGGTTAGACCATTGTGTGACTCAAAACATTTGAGAAATGATTAAGACCATTGTATCATACAATGTCCGGTAAATAGAAAAGACCATTGTAATTAGTTACAATATCTTGGACATAAAATGTTGGAGTAGGAACATGATTGGGAGAATGTGGTTGTGTCGAAATGCCCTAGAATAGGCATATGCAGATATGTTTAGTCCATTGTTTAGATAAAATGATTGAAAATAACTTGAATGTATATATTAATATACTTATATATGTTCGTGTGGTGTAGAATGCCTAGTGTGTATATATCAATATACTAATAGGTTCATGTAGTATAAAATGCTTACGGGGAAATGCTCAATTATGTCAAGGGTACATATATCCATGTGCTAACATGTTTGTGTAGTATAAAATGCTTAATAAGTCCATAATCGTCTGGAGGATGGAAGACACGGAGAGCGGAAGGCTATAAAAATGTTTTTGCTTGTATGTGTGGTTATAGTTTAGGTCTCAATTAGACCCGTTTCTCTATAACCATGGCTCTGGTACCAATCTGTAACACCCCCAATTCATGGATGCAGCAGAATTCAAACTGGGTGTTACTCGACGGCACAATAGTCACAATGATAGAAAACAAACTCTAATTGAGTCGTTTTAAAAGATTTATCATTCAAATTGTATAAATATCAGAGATTACAAAATGAGGTCCCAGATGGCTCCATGTTTACAATTTACATTAAATGAGTTTTTGAATGATAATAAAATTTATAGCCCTCTTGAATATCCGTGCCATCCTTGATCATCATGAACCTAAAATACATGCTTAAGAGGTCAACACAAAGGTTGAGTGATATTCATAGAGTTTGTTTTAATGTTTGAACACAATATGTTGGTAGTGTGAGTTATAGGCTCACACCAATGGTTGGAAAACAAAACAGGTAGGCTACGTTGTTATACGCCCGGAACGGTTATTAATTCACTAAGCTTATGACACCAAAACGTTAACGGGTACCAATATCAATCGGCGGAGTTATCCCGGTAGGTACTTTGCCGTCATACCTATGTCTCAAATATTAATGCATTTGTTTGAACTCGTAGTTGTTCAACACAAATGGGATTCGTCAATCCCAATAGGCCTATTCACAATATTGGCGCTCACTATTACTAGTGATTAAATGGTTCATAATAAGGGATCTTGGTTTGGCAAGGATGTTACTTAGTGATAATAAAACATAGTCGGATAGCATACAGTAGAAAGCATTGTGTTCGAGTAGAAAAATAATAGCATGTATCTCCCCCATGGGTTTGTAAAATAGTTAAACAATAGAAAGTGGGGCTATGAACTCACCTTAAGTTGGATGATGTTTAATGAGAGTGATGGATATGCCGTAAGAACTTCTACGAGCAACCTGGAATAATTGTTGCAACTTAGGTTTGGAATAATGTCTAAGAATATGAAGAATTGCCTATATATGTCTTGCATTTAGTCCATGATGTGGTACAATGTATAGTGTAAGTCTTTGAAAAGAAATGATTCATGAAACATGTATAGTTTATATATCGTTTACTACCGTTCGGGCCGACATAATACAAAAGTCATGTAGTAAACGTTCAAGGAGCCAGGACACTTTAATTCGTAAATCCACAACTCATCTCGACGGCTTACTTAATGAACTCCTTACATGAGGCTCCCTACTATTGTAGTAGTTGATAATATATATATATATATATATATATATATATATATATATATATATATATATATATATATATATATATATATATATATATATATATTAGGGTAAGTTTTGATCCGAAAAGTTACATGTCCAATATTTGAATAAACTTAGGAAAGTTTATCTTTACATGAAGATTGTTATTAGGGTAAGTTTCTTAAGTCTTGTTTGACAAAAACTTGTAATATCGCCAACTCTTTGGTTCATGATTTCGCCTAAGTAAGTTTGTATGGTCATTTAGTCATGGCCTTGCCATGACCTTTGGTCATTGTTCCATGATCTTGGGACTCAACCTTGGCTCTAGCCATGGTTGTGGTCTTGAATCTAGGTCATAAGACCTCTTGGTCTTTATAAACCATAACCATTATATAGTGACTTATATATGTAAAATAGCTGTTAATAAACTGAGAAAAATCTCATTCGTGATTCCGGACAACTTTCGTGCTTTAACTTTTTCATGAAACGGACCAGAAGTGCCTCTTTTTACGTGTTTAAGGTTCTGTTACAGAAACTATTTAGGCAGTTTTGCCGCAAAGTTTTGGTAACTTCAAATGGTCATAACTTTTGACTCGTGTACTCGTTTTAGGTGGTTCAAATTGCTATGGTTTCCTTGTTAGGTCCTCTACTATAATATGTAATGATTCAATATCATAATTTTACCATTTTGATCAGAGTTCACCAAGAAAGTCACTAGTTTACTTGTTTAAATAACTTAAGTTAACATATGTATACCAATACTTGTTTTACTCATTTTTATACATCATGGACATGATCACAAGAAAAAATATAGCATGAATGATATGTAAATAGCATGAATATGATATTTAAGCAAGGAAGTGTATTAGAGTTTGCTTACAACTTTGGCTTTCTATAAGAAAGGTAAGTAACATGTAAGGTACGGACTTTGATAGACTTTAGCTTCACCCTACTTCACTTCAAGCAATCTTTCTACACTTGTATTCCTGAAAGAGAGATGATGAAAGTTGAGGTGACTTGAGTGGATCCAAACTCAAGAGAAATCACCAAAGTTTATGAGGTTTGGAAGTGTTTTGATTACCTAAAACCAAGCTAGGGTTTCTATGTAGATGAAGCACTTGAATCTTGCATAAAATTGGAAGAGAATTAGCTAAGTGTGAGGTGATGGTGTGTGTGATGTTGGCGTACAAAGGAGAGAAGGAGGGGATTTTATATGAGCTTGAGGAGGTTACTTTCAAAGACTTGTCAAAGCTTTCAAAGGAAGCTTGTACACATGCCAACATCCTAGGGCATTTTGCTTGAGATCAAGCCACATGGTGATGACTCCCCCCCCCCTAGAGGCGGTTTACTAAACTTGGGGTGGAAGTGTTGGCTTTTGATGGTATTATCCAAGCTTATGTAGTTTGTTTTAACTCCGTAAAGTGCTAACCGTAAGTTGTTACATCACAAAACGTAAAACCGGGTATCATAAAAATACGAAACTTGGAAGAATGATTAAACTTGTCAAAATACTCCATAATAAAATATAAAATGAGTGGTAGGTTTTATTGGGGTGCTAAAACCCTGCTCAAACTGTAAACACGGGTCTAAAACGCGTAATACGTAAAACGTATGAATATTGTGTAAAATTGAGAAAATTAAAATGTTACTTTTCTAATGTGACAATAATGATTTAAAATGACTTATAATGTCTAGACTGGGCTCAGTCTAGTGTCAGTTGGTATTAAATGTCTTTTAGACATAAAACCGTAAGCTTAAAAATCAAGGAATGACTTATAAAATCAAAGAATGATTTTTGGTCAAAGGAGGAGGGAAAAATATGTTGACTTTTTCCAAAAATGTGAAAACTCAAATCGTCTTAGAAACGTGGTGCAGGTATAGGCTAAGGTTACGGCTGAGTAAAAACGCTTAAAAATGAAAATTCCAGTTTTTCACGGCCGAGGTTTATTTGGTCATGTTTTTCTTAGTCATGATTTATTCTCAAATAAATCATGAATGTATCAAGCATTTTTCTGATACGGGGAAAATTAACGCGGTCGAGTTTCGTTGTGCGTAGAATTTTTGAATGACGTTTTACCCTAAAACGTGTAATTCCTTAATAATTTCGCGAAAATGATTTGATGAGTGTCAAACTTTTAATTTGCCATGGAAATGATTTATCACTCGAGGCCATGAAACAAAAAATCAAATTTCGGGAAAATTTCGGGAAAAATGAATAGTAAAAGTGAATAGTGAAATTTTCCAGGAATAGTAATTAAACTGAAATTGCGAATTGTTACACTCAGTACATACACAGGTTTTTCATAAGCATCTCACAAGCTCCATAGTGGGTCCCACCCTAAGTGCTTTGGCTTTCTGGAAATCCCTTCAGCTAATCTTGATCCCTCAGTCCTTGATTTGAGCTTTTGAGCTTATTTCATAAGCTCAATTTGCCCCTTAACTTGACTGAAGGGGTGTTTGGTTCACTGTGTGGATCAAAGTGCTTATTAGCTTATCAAAGCTTATTCAGTGCTAAACTCTTGTTCCTTTTTACTCATTTCCAGTCACATTTGTAGTTTGCATCTTATTTTTCCATTAGTTCCAGCTAAGAAGCTTATTTGAAGCTTATGGCTTGACAGTTTGACCAAAGTCAACTGTCAAGGCATTAAGCACTTGAAGTGCTTATTCATTTGATCCCAATCAAACTTGCTTCACAAAAGTTGCTTATATTCAGTTAATAATCAAGTTTGAAATAGAAAAGTCCCAAAAAGCCAACTTTAATAGAAGTGATAGCTTCTATTTAAGCCAATTGGCTTATTACCTCAGCTTATTTATAAGCTAATTTCATTTTTATATTTTTACTAGGCTTCTGGTAGTTAAAAATAATTTTGGTAATTTTTTCAGATTTTTCTTGCATCATTTGGTATTTTTCTTAATTTAAATTAGTTTTTAATAATTATTAAATAGTTAATAATTAATATTAATTAATTAGAAAATCAAAAAAATATAAATTTAATTTTAAAATTAGTTTTTAGATATTTTTAATTTTTCCAAATTTTATTTTCAATTTTCTAGTGTAATTTCATTATTAATTAGAATTTAGGTTAATTTAAATAATTAAAAAGTAATTAATAAATAGTTAATAATTAGTAATAATTAATTAAAAAGTCTTAAAAAGTATATTTTCAGTTCTAGAATTAATTTTATAGTATTTTAGATTTTTCTAAGTTTAAATTTTATTTTTCTAAGTTAATTTCATAATTATTTGTATTTTAGGTTAATTTAATTAATTAAAATTAAATAGGAAATTAGTATTTAATTAATAGTAATTATAAAAATATTGTAAAAATTAATTTTAATTTTCCAAAAATTTTCTTTAATCATTAGGTTTGTAAAAATATTATTTTTATACCAGTAGCCTTTTCAGATCACCTCACTCACTTTTATTTTACGTACGTTTTTCCCGTTTTCAGCAAACGTACGGTTTTTAGGTTTTAGTTAACTTTTTCTTAATCTAAATTCCAGTAATTAATCACATAGCTTTCCTAAGCTATTTCTGTTCATAATTTCCAAATAATTCTCATTACCACCGTTTTCTGTGAATAATCACCCGATCACAAACGCGTTCAGATACAATTCACACCTCGTCAAGGTATAACGACCTGGTGATCTCCTATATTACTCGGAAGCATTGGTCTACGGAGTTTGACTCTGTTGACTATATACTTGGTCAAATTAAGTTGACTGTTTAGCACCAATTACACCCCATTAAAATGTACACCCAAATCGCCTTAGCCTTCCGTGTATGCATTCATCTTTAGTGCATTATTGTTATATGTTTAAACCCTTAGTTAATTATCTAATTGATTACATGGTTGCTAAGTCGAGTCATATCCTTGTACATATTGTTTTGGGACGATTGGGACTCGTGGGTAAAGTACTAATGTTATGGAGTAATGGGGAAGAACATCGTATTATTACCCTCATATGTGCGTTTATCTTAAAAGTACTCCAAGTGTTTTGATTATCTTAATTCGAGTCATTAGATTAGTTTATTGTAAAGTAAGTAAAAATTCATGTGTAAGGGGAATGTTCATTCCCAATGATGTATTATTTTGGATGGTTGGGTAAGAGTGTATGCAACAACAACAACAACAACAACAACAACAACAACAACAACAAAAAAAAAAAAAAAAAAAAAAAAAAAAAAAAAAAAAAAGAAAAAAAGGAAATCGAAAAAATCAAGAAAAAGAAAAAGAAAAAAGAAAAAAAATAGAAAAAGAAAAGAGAAAAACATACGGACTACCATCCCGTTTCATTCTATGTTTGTTTTATGTTTTTGTTATTTTTTATTTATTAGCTTAAATCGAGTCTAGTCTTGGCTTAGCAACGCCATATTGTACATGTAATTAACCAAGATGATTAACTCGCCACCAGTAAAGATTGCCTTTATCCAAAAAAACGGTGTATTCCATATCCCTACACCTAACGTTATAACCCTTTGAAAGACCTCTTTGATAGTTTATCCTAGGTGCTTACGCCATGTGGTGGAGGTTTGATCCTTTCCCAAGTCTATGTTAATCTATTTTGCTATGACAGGTAGTGAGAGATGTTTTCCATTTCCATATTGTGATATATATTTTATTACACCCGAGAGATGTGAGTATCTAAACACTATTTGTGAGGTGCTAGTGTATGACCTCCGTGCTTGTCTTTGGTCTTTAGTGGAACGATTATTTGTTGTAATTACTTTTATATTAGTGTTAAATTACCCCTAACTTGTATTTTGACTAGAATAAAAGTGCATTTGCTTGAGGACAAGCAAATCTCAAGTGTAAGGGTATATGATGAGGTGAAAAATGGTCCGTTTTTAGGGGGTCATTTAAGCCCGAATTCGAATTTATTTGATCAAATAATGCCCTAAATCGTTCCTTTTGTGATTTTAGGTACTTTTGGAGTGAATTCTGGAAAAGGAAGCATTTTGGACGTTTTTGGAGCATCAAAGTGAAGAAAACGGCAAAGTCTTAATTTTCCTTGCTAGGAACAGTACCTGACGGCGTCACAAGTTTCTTAATGACGGCGTCAAGAGGAAAAACAAGAGGTGAAAAGGATGGAGTCCATGACGGTCCAGAATGTTTTTGCACTTGGGCATGACGGTGTCACGCTAGGCGTCATGGCCCCATAACACGTGACGGCCCAGAGGAGAAATGCTCTAGATGGCATCAGATCTGGATTTAGGCAATCCGATTTTATTATGGGCGGCGGGTTGACGGCGTCAGAATTTTCTTCTTGACGCCGTCACCTTGGAAAACCTATATATAGTTTTGTAATTTTCATTCATAAGAGAGGACAATATTAGGGACGACTTGAATAAACCCTAGCACGATTTTAACAGTATTTTCAGGGGTTTTCACCCCTTGAAACATTTCATGTTCAATTAAGATAAGTATCCTTTCAATTCATTCAATATGTATATGTGTTGTTTGAATATATCTTACGCTTGTCTTGATTTTAACATTCTAGGCTAGATCTCTTGTGTGTTTGCTTAGATGTAGTGAAACCTAGATGTTGATTATGGGTTGAATGATTGTTTATAGTTGTTACGGATGAATGATTTCGATGTTAGGCTTAAGAAAACTGGAAGACTTCCATAGTGTAACTTGCTTGAACGTCTTAAGAAACATGAACCAATGCGTACTAAGGTTTTTATGGTTGTATTTAATGCATGAGCGAATTCTAGTGATCCCATGTTAGGAGCTTCTTCCAGGCTCGACATAAGAGTGAAGTAGGAGCTTATAGAGATGGGGAAGTACGTACTCCACCCCACGAATGGTATTAAGGGGTATAACCCGTGATCCACGCAACTGTAACAAACTATCAACCTGTAAAAGATATCTAGGGAGTAATGAAATCTAAGTAAACACAATTTTCCCATTTACTGTTCACACCACATTAGTAATTAGCTTTATTTACATTTTTGTTATTTTATTTTAATTGCATCTTAGTTATTGGGTTAGTTGACTAGCAACTAATTCCACCCACTCCTCTAAAACCCGATATTTTAACTTGCTTTTATAAAAATATAAAAATACAAAAAGAATCATCCCTCACCTCTAGACCTAGTTTTTAGGCTTTCTAATCCTAGCGACACTATTCCTGAGTTGAACGATCAATCCCCCGGTACTTGTCACTATACTATACAACAACGATCAGGTACACTGCCTAGTGGGGATTGTAAGCTTCTCGAGATCCCTTGAGAGGTAAAGCCTGAAGCAATTCCCACACATCAAAAACCTCAGTATTTAGGGATAGGATCCTCCGTTTCCGAAATGGAAAGGACGAACCCATCCATAAATCATGGATTAGATTCAAGGATTTAATAAGACAAGTTCCCCATTATGGCAGCGAACTTTGGCTTCTGGTCCAAATCTTCTACGACAATGTCTCCTTAAACGACCAGAACGGAATCACCAATTCAAGAAATGGGAAAATAGCTAATCTGAGCGCCGAGGAAGGGTGGAATAGGATTGAGGAATATGCTCAAGACCTGGACGATACTTGGGATGAACCCGAGTCGACTACGAGCACATCCGAAATCACACAAACATCCTTAGATCAGCTAAGAAAGATTCACGAGAGGGTGGAATACCTTGCAGGGTCGCAAACAACTAAACAACTTTCAAATCCTTACTTGATCTGCGACTACTGTGGGGGCTCGTACAAGGTAGGGGAATGCGGAGGAGAAATCACGACCGAACATGCGTGTTTGTCGGGACATGACATCTACGCTGACCTCTCCCTTTTGCCTTTTTACCAAAACGATGATTATACCCTTTAGGGAAATCTGGTGAAAAGATAAGAAGGAGAGGAAGGCCCTGAATACAAAATCAGGAGCACTTTTGAAGATGACCTTGGTCACTTCACTCAGGAAAAAGGCTTGCAATTGAAAGGTCTTGACGAGCTCATCGCTGAGCAACAAAATGACATGGAAAAATGGTTCAATAAGCTTAATGCCACCCTCGATGGCCATAGCAGGACACTAGTAAGCCAAAAAGATCCCCTGCTCGCGGTGACTACTCGAGCTGGAACAACAACCAAGGACCCTCATCCGAGCTCACATCCTGTCACCATTGAGCCAAATGATCCCCACGAGGAGGAAGGTAATATGAGCAACGAGGCTCCTGAACAACCTCCTCTGGTGACCCCATCTCCACCAACTCCACCCAACCAACCTGTGAGAATCTCATTTCCATACCGCCTAAAAAACTAGAAGATTGAAAATGATAATAAGAGGTTCTTGTCATATCTAAAAGATTCAGTGGTCACCATACCTCTCCTTGATGCTTGCTATCACATGCCCAAGTATAGCTCATACTTCAAAAGATTGCTTTCCAACCGAAAGAAACTCGAGGGTCTTATTGACTCTGGGAGAAGAATGTTCGGTGGTGACCCAACGAGGGCTACCAAAAAAGGTAGACGATCCAGGCAGCTTCACCTTGCCCTTTTCCATAGGATCTCTATCAATAAAGAATGCTCTTGCCGATTTAGGGGCGAGCATCAACCTCATGCCCCACTCCATGTTCCTCAAACTAGGATATTCCGAACTAAAGCCTACCCGTATAAACATCTAGCTAGCCAATAGATCGGTCAAATATCCCTTAGGGATATGCGAGAATGTGCTAGTCAAAGTAGGGAAGTTCAAATTTCCGGTTGACTTGGTGATTTTGGAGATGGAGGAGGATGACCTGTTGCCCATCATCTTAGGGAGACCCCTTCTTGCTACCACTCGTGCAGTCATTGATGTTCACAATGGCAAGTTAACCTTACGAGTAGGAACCGATAGCTTGACCTTCAATATTAAAGACACTATGAATCTATCTCTTGAAGCAGCTAACCAACTCTATTTCATCGGAGAGGTCGATGAACTAACTGATGTCATTGACAACTGTGTTGATGGACAAATCGAAGAAGGCTGGTTACGAGATGAGAGTTTCCTCCCCATAATGGAGAAGGAAAAGACGGAGGGCGTTAGCGCAGTCTCCTTTTATCCCAGACAAGAGCCCACTGAACAGCTCGAACTCTGTAAACCCGAAAACAAGCTAAAGCCCTCCATTATCGAACCGCCCAAGCTAGATCTTAAAGAACTCCCAAACCACCTGGAGTATGCCTTCCTCCAGGGAGAGGATCAACTGCCGATAATCATAAACTCTTCCCTTGAGCATGAGAAAAGGGATAGGCTCTTAGGAGTCCTAAAGAAATATAAGGGAGTCCTTGCATGGAGTGTTGCCGACATTAAGGGGATCGATTCAGCCTTTTGCACGCGTAAGATTCTTATGAAGGAAGACTATAAACCAGCCGTGCAACCTAAGAGGCGGGTGAATCCCAATATTAAGGAGGTGGTGGAAAAAGAAGTTATTAAAATTTTGGATGCAGGGCTGATTTACCCGATTTCGGATAGCCTGTGGGTTAGTCTTGTACAGGTTGTACCAAAGAATGGAGGAATGACTGTGGTGAAAAATGACAACGGTGAGATGGTACCCCAGAGAACGGTTCCAGGTTGGCGGGTATGCATCGATTATAGAAAGCTCAATGATGCCACCAGGAAGGATCACTTTCCCCTCCCGTTCATTGACTAAATGTTGGAAAGATTATCCGTGCATGAGTACTACTGTTTCTTGGATGGATTTCAGGATATTTCCAAATCCCCATAGCCCCTGAGGACCAAGAAAAAACCACAATTACTTGCCCTTATGGGACATTCGCTTATAAGAGGATGCCTTTTGGGTTGTGTAACGCTCCCCCCACTTTTCAGCGATGCATGACCGCAATCTTTCACTAGTTAATGGAAGACAGCATGGAAGTTTTCATGGATGATTTCTCAGTCTTTGGGGACTCTTTCGACCGCTGTCTTGCTAACCTTGAAAAAATGCTCAAAGGTTCCGAGGAAACCAACTTGGTCCTGAACTGGGAAAAATGCCATTTTATGGTGAAAGAAGGGATTGTGCTAGGATATAAGGTCTCTGTAAAGGGATTGAGGTGGACCAAGCAAAGGTTGAAGCTATATCTAAACTACCTTATTCCACGACTGTTAAAGCAATACGTAGCTTCCTGGGTTATGCCGGTTTCTATAGGAGATTCATTAAAGACTTCTCTAAAATAGCTCGGCCAATGACTAAATTTCTCTTAAAGGATGCCCCTTTCGATTTCTCTCAAGAATGCAAGGATGCATTCAATCTCCTGAAAAAGGAACTCACGCAAGCCCCAATCATGGTTACCCCCAACTAAGAGTTACTTTTTGAGATTATATGTGACGCTAGCGACTATGCTGTTGGGGCAGTATTAGGCCAAAGGTGTAACAAACAATTCCAACCAATATACTACGCTAGCAAAACTATGAATCCCGCTCAAGAGAATTATTCTACCACCAAAAAAGAACTATTAGCCGTGGTGTTCGCTTTTGACAAATTCTGCCAATATCTTGTCCTTTTAAAGATGGTTGTTTTTACTGATCATTCGGCTCTCTAATATCTTTTTGCTAAGCAAGACGCTAAACCACGACTAATTTGGTGGATCTTGTTGTTACAAGAGTTTGATGTTGAAATTCGTGATAAAAGGGGGGTAGAGAATTTGGCTACTGATCACCTCTCTCGCCTCGAAAATCCTCTCCTTAGTGAGCTGGACAAAAGTGAGATTCATGATTTATTCCCTGACGAATAGCTCATGTCAATGACAGATTCTGAACCTTGGTACGCTGATTATGCTAATTATCTTACAAGTAGGCTCATTCCGGAACACATGACTAGATACGAAAAGAAAAGGTTCTTTGCCCAACTAAAATACTACTTCCGGGACGAACCCTTCTTATTCCATTGTGTTTCGGGAAAAGAGGTGATGAGTGCTCAAACACTCATCATTTTTATCGTATTTAAACTGCCAAAACATCCGAAAACGCTCAGAAATGCATCAAAATACTAAAAATATCACAGGGATTGTATTTTATACGTTTCAGATGCAAAACGAGCAAAACAATGAAAAACGAACAAAGTTTACACATTTGGCAGTTTTAGTCCCTCGACTTTCAAAAATTTAAAAACTAGTCCCTGAGCATTTGTTTTGAGAGGAAAGTCAACCTAAGGCATTTAGAAGTCAAAAATCATCAAAATTAATCCTTAGGTAAAAACGTTGGAAAAATTTCACTTTTGGTCCCTGCAGTTTGGGAAATTGACAAACTCAGTCCCTGGGTACTTTTTAAATGGAAATGTTATTTGTGGACCCTGGAATATGGATATGTGGCAAACTTGGTCCCTTGGAATATTTTGGAAGTTTGGCAAGTTTGGTCCTTCAAAATTATAAAATTACAATATTTGTCCTTGTGATTCAAAGTTATACAAATGATACGGACCCTTTGTATCTTTATTATCCAAACACAAACCCCAGCCCATCCAATTCCCCAGCCCAAATACCACCCCAGCCCACCCATTTTTATTAATAAAATGGCCTGGTCAAAACCTCAAGTCAACCTCCCTCACCCTTCTCCTTCTTCTACCCCGCCAAAACACACAGCCCCCACACCCTGCTCTCCCAATATTTATGTCCCCCCCACCACTCTCCAGCCATCCTACTAACCCTACTACCTTTCCCCCCTCAACCAAAGTCAACCCTCAACACCATAATTACCCCCTTCTCCTATATAACTCCAACAATCCAAGGCTGAGATGAATGGAGCATCAAATCAGTAGCTGTTGTGTTTCCAGGGTACAAAGACAAAACAACTAAAGCATACCAGACAAAGAGGACAAAAGTGAAAAAGAGAAAAAAGGAAGAAACACAGCCTGGTTGTCAAGTCTTCTTCATTTTTATTTTTATTAGTATAAGTAGTTTCAATTGTAAGCCAAAAAAGAAGGCAGTTAGTTAAGTAGTGAAGTAGTAATTTTTATCTTATGTAATTTTCAAGTCAGCAATTAGTGTAATATGTAATTTTACTCAGTAATCAATGCAAGCAATCTTTTTCAGTTCTTAAAATTCAAGTTGTTATTGGCATTCTCAGATTTGATTTAAAATTGTTCTTAGTTTATGTTTATTAATCTTAGCCTTTCAAATCCTCACATTAGTCCTCTGTAACCAAAAAGAAAACTAAAACAAGACAGAAAGAATTCAGAAAAAGAAAAAAAAATAGAGATAATTACAAAGGAAAATCAAAATAAAATGGGAAAATGGTGATACTGGGTACTAAAGCAGAAGAAGAAGGAATGAAGAGGGTCTAGAAGTCTCATGGGTGACAGTAGGATGGATATCTAATTCCTGGTTCATGATCTCAGCTTGATAAGAAACTTGTAAGACTCTTTCAGATACATATCTTTTACCACAAGTAGTTGTAACTTGTTGTAGTTATAGATTGTTGTTTGTTTGTGTTCCTATGGGTTCAATGCATGTTAATTTAAACCTATCTTGCAGTTTCCTAGTCTTGGTAACTCAACTGTCTCATTAGAACATAAGAACAGATTTGAAAGGGGTGTTTGGGATAACCTTATACCCTGAGTTCTTTTGGCTGTCAAGGTTTGAAACTAGTTTGAGCTTTTAGGTTGATCATGCAGAAAAGTCAAAATTAAGTTTTTAGGTTGATCATGCATAACTGTTTGAGCTTATAGAGTAGCATAATCTGTATATCAGTTGATAACTTGTAACTTTTGCTTGAATTAGTTAAATTCCTTCCAAATACACCAATTTCAGCAAGCTTTGGATCAATTGAAACTAACATTGGTCAACTGTTTCAAAAATTGCAAAAGTCAAAAGCTCAAACCTGTCAAATGGGACAGATTTTAAGATCATGCACAGGGTTCAATATAGTTTAGAAATAGTAAATTATTGTTGATTTAGATTCTATAGTGGTCTGTGTGTCTGCATCAAGAAGAAATCTGGATTTTGAAACTACTTTGCTCATTGAAAATCAACCTTGAACTGACCCTTTTGGCACATAGATTGCCCTTCACCAGGGATCCCATTTGGATGGGCCATTTTCTAATCTTTGTAGTTTGATCATAATTGTACCTTAGTCTGTAACATTTGTAGCTTTTTAATCACCTTCTGTCTGGCTTGCTATGCATATTCAAGTTTTCCTATTTCATGCTTATTAGTGCTGCTTATTATGCCCTTCATGATCACCCAAAATCAATCACTACACTGATTCATCAGTGTAGTTGAGTCCATTTTCATTAGCTTATTTATTGGTCCATTGTTCATTTTAGCTTAAGCTTATTGATGTTTTGAGTTGCCCTTCTGGCTGATTGCTATTGCTTGTGCTTGTGTCCAATTTACTGCTTATTCTATGGCTTAATTTTGTTTCCCAAAGTTGTCCCATACCAAAGTTTCACTGAGTCTGATAAGTAACTCAGTGATCCACCCAGTTTCATAAGCTCTTAGAGAGCTTATTTGTGGGCCCCTCCTCATGAGTCCTGGCTTATTGAAGAGCCCCCCACCTCAGCTCTCCATTGCAGGTTTTGTTTTGGACCCTTGATCACTCAGGTGGGACCCACAGTGGGCTGCAAGTCACCACTTGAGCCTGTTTGGGTCTGTGGCCTTAGGATTTGCTTATCTTGTATTTCCAGCTTATTCCTCTTGTTTCTCTTGTATTTCTAGCTTACTTTCAGTGTTATAAATTAGGTTATAGCTTATTTAAAGCTTAGGTGTAATGGTGTAGCTTTTAGACAGCTTTTTCACTTTCAAAGTTCATTATGTGCTTATTTTGCTCAACTGTTGAGCTATTAAGCTCATTCACAGCTTATTTGTCAATTTTGTACAAAGTTCCTTTTTAAAAGTTTGTTTTCTCAAGTGCTTAAGTGAGTTTGTAAAGTAAAATTTCAAAAAGGAAAATAAAAAGAAATAGTGCCATTAGCCAGATTCGACCCTTGGACCACTTGGGTTGACTGGTCAAAACCAGACCATAAACGTGCACCATCTGCCCCAAGTGTTTGTTAGTGTTGTTTGTTTCACTTTTCATTTTTAATACTTGCCTTGTACATTTTTAGCTTATTTTGCTTATTAGCTTAATTTTCCAGCTTATTTATAAGCATTTCAACTTTTTATATTTTTCTTAGCTTATTAATAGTATAAAGTATTTTTAGAAAAAGTTTTATAATTATTACTCTTTATTTAGTATTTTTAATAAATCAAAATAGTTTTATTAGTTAATAAATAGTTTTTAATTAATAATAATTAATTAAATAGTTATAAAAATTATTTTCTTTTTCTAATAATTTTCTTTTATCTTTAGGATTCCAAAAATATAATTTTCATGTTCGTAGGGTTAGCGTAGCTCAAATTTCGCTTTTTATTTTGCGCACTCGCGTTTTATTTTAAAAATAACTTTTACGTTTTTTTACATTTAGGTTACGTTATTAAAAGTAGTTTGTAAAATTAGAAAAACCAAAAACATAAATAAAGTGATAGCTTCTATTTAAGCCGTTTGGCTTATTTTTCTGCTTACGTATAAGCAATTTCTGTTTTTAAGTTTTTAGATTACGTTTTAAAGTTAACTAGGTTTCACGTAATTGTTCATATAGTTCGTTTAAATCGTTCTCATTCGTATTTCCTTAGTGTAATCATTCAAACTCACTTAAACCTCTTTCCTGTCCAAATTCACCCGATCACAAACCCGTTTGTTAACCATCACACCTCGTCGGGACATAACGGCCCGGGGAAACCACTATACTTCCGCGGAGATTGATTCTAGGCAGTTTGACCTTATTGACCATCCCTGGTCAGTTTAGGTTCACCGTTTGGAGCCGATCAAATTTGTCGCCGCTGCCGGGGAGGTCGTGCGCATTTTCTAAACGGTTTTACAGATTAGTGAATCTGGATATACACTCACTGTATATTTACCATCCTTTGTTCATATTTTCTTATTTTTAAAACAAAACAGTTCCTGAAAACTTTGTAAAATTAGTTTTCAACGAACACAAAAAGCCAAAAAGATTTTTTTTCTCATTTGTACAAAATGTTTATCAAAAATACCAAAAATATCCATCTTTACCCTCCTACCTTTATTCTTCTTCATCCCTTTACCCTCTATCCTTTTGATTCTAACTTCTCCCACTTGTCCTGTAATTGATTCTAATGGCATCTCTCGATGACGATTTCTTTGACCAAAGGGCCTTTAAAAGCAAAGTTGAAAAACTTATGGCCTTGTCAAAGATATCGAGATGTCGTGTTGATTATGATGGACCATCGATCCCTATTCCCTCTCCGGTGAGGGAAATGGATCAAGAAACCAAGGTGACAAAGGACCCTGTACTTCCCTCTGACGATGGAAATGCTAAATACGTCCAACCTACGGTTTCCCAAAAACCTAAGCTCACAATTGCTCCTAAATCGTCAAGAATTGATCCTAACCTTCCACGGTTTACGGTTAAAAGTTTGTCTAGCAAACGTACAGAGCTTAGGGCAGTGACTGAAAAGAACGACTTGCCCAATCTTCATGTTCATCAAGAACCAAAACCCGAGACCATAACGGAAGTGGTGGAAATTGCTAGCTCTAAGAGCACACCACTTATCCCACCTCCGGATTTTATTCCTTGTGTTGGTTGTGGTGAGCCACTTTTTGGTTTACCATGTCGTTGGTGTACATGTGTACAATGTGGTAATGATATTCAACATGGGAGTTGTTTGTTTTGTGGGTCGAGTAATTCATTTGCTTATGATCCTAATCAGAACTCATTCAACGACTCTTCAAATTTTTCCAATTACCCATCACATTCATACGAGCAAGAATCATATTATCCTAATCACAATGATTGTTCGTATCAAAATACACCAAACATTTCTTGTGAGTATTGTGGAGGTCCTCACCAAGGTTTTGATTGTTATAATAGTCAAAATGTTGGTTACGACCAATATCCATACACCTCACCAAACCAGACTCAACAGTTTAACTGTTGTGAGTACTGTGGTGGCCCACACTACAGTTCTGATTGTCAATCGGGCACCACGCTTGTCTATGAGCAGTTTCCTGATAACAATTATGACTCTAGCACATACGACCCACAGCCACATCAGTCTTACTGTTGTGAATATTGTGGAGGTCCTCACATTAGCTCGGATTGTCAAACAGGGAATCCACTTCTTTGCAACAATTATGACTATTCGTATCAAGACCAACCTCCACAACACCAATTGACCCAAGCAACTCCTCAATTCCCGCAAGACCTTTGTCTAAAGGTTCTTGAAGCATTTAAAGAATTTAAGGAGGGGTTGGCTACTACATCATTTCAAGAATCTCGTGAGAAATCAATGGCAGAATTACTTGCTGAAGAACGAGATGCTCGAAACGAATTGAGCATGGAAGAATTACTTGCTGAGTAAAGAGCGGCTAAAATACGTGCCAATCTTCGCTATGCTGCTCTATATGATGACGATGATGACAGTGATGATGATGAAGATAACATTGTTATTATTCCAAAAGATTCATCAGATTCATCTGTTGTGATTCCTTCCATGGAGAATCAGGGAGAAAATAATGTGACGGAGTCACTAGCCATTGATCAAATGGAACTTGAAAATTCCATAACTGCTAGTACTTCTAAACTCCCTCAGTCTATTGATATCACACCCGAAGTTCACACTCACTCTCTTAACATGGGGGATGAGCATCTTAGCACTATTCCTGATAAGGAATCGGACGAATTAATAAAGTCTAGTGTTGAGATCCTTGTCCCAATCCCAAGAGAGTCACAGGGGACTTTTGATCATGTGTGTGATTTACCTTCTTACCCTGAAAATCCAAAATATCATTTTGAGACTTTCTCCGATTTTAATGGTGATTGTACATCTTATGGAGAAGTTGAGTATGAAGAGGCACCATTGCCTCATTCGGATGTTGACCCTCTTATTGAGGAGTTCACAAATGAACTTACTCACATCAATCCACTTCCATTGGGAAGTGATGATGATCTCCTTCATTTTGAAGCCAATATGGGAGAAACTGAAAATCTTTTAAACTCTAATCCCAACATCGAGCTTGGTACTTCACATGTTGATGAAAATTCTTTATCTTCTGGAGACATCAGTCATGTGGAAGGATTACCATCTGAGCTAGTTAGCTTAGAAGAAGTGAATGATGATGTCACACCCCCAGAATCGGGTCCAGAAGAAGCATACGTGTAGCTGGGGTGTAACTCAATCGGTATCACATCATAAGTAAAAAAAAATGGTTTTCACTTCAATTATATAGAATAAAATAGTTAAGTCATAAATATTAAATTTACATTTTAAAAGTAGTGCGGAAGTAGGCCCTTAAATAGTTTAAAACGGTCCCCATATAAATAATCAGAATCTTCTATGACCATGCCATGCCCTGCCAAAACCTCCTGTAGCGTGCCATTGCTTAATACCTGAAAATACATGCTAAAGTGTCAACACGAGGTTGGTGAGTTCATAGAGTTTGTTTAATAAATAATGCCTATAGAGAAAAGATCGCCCAGCAAAGGCATTGTAAATCCACTCAGTTGCAAGTCCCGCCATAAGAGACTTGTAACCTGTGTGTTTACAACCCACTGCCCAATATGTTAAAGTCTACGTGAACAAAAGTAATACTGGTATCCAAATTCCCAGATAAATATAGCAAAACGGCTATATAAATAATTCAGTCAATGAGGTTATATAAACAATGCTGACAATGTCGTCAGATAAATAATGCTGACAATGTCGCCAGATAAATAATACTGACAATGAGGTCATATAAAATAAGTAATAATGTTTAAGAGACAAGTCACATGAAATACAGGTAATCAAGCATACCAATGAAATGTAGGTAATCAACCAGGTAAAGCAAGGAATGCTTTTAAGTAAAACGAGCATGTATTCTCCCCCAAAGAGTTTGCAAAATAATTAAAAAGTAGGGGCTATGACTCACCTGGAGCGATAGCTACGATGACAAAAGTGGATACACTGAAATGAAGCACGATCTCTAACCGCAACCTAATATGAGTAATAACGATCTACTTTAGATCATGACGTGATGGAGTGAATGCACATGCACATGATGCCTATACCACTCGTAACTTGGAAATACTAGTTATTGTCAAAGTATAATAGTTTCCATACTTAGGAAAATAAGTCCAAATATAGAGGTATATAACTTGTCGTAGTATATCGTATAAAAATGTTAGTGTTATATTCCTCGTCTAGAAAACCTTAAAATAATGTCTAGTAGTAGCGTAATAAACCTTGAGTCGTACGTACTTCGTTAGTTAAAAATAAACTCCTTGAATAAGAAATCTAGAAAATATCTCATTTAGTACGTAGTTATATTATTTTCTAGTAGTGACTAAATATATATATATATATATATATATATATATATATATATATATATATATATATATATATATATATATATATATATATATACAGTTTTGACGATTTTTAAAACGCGTATAACTTGGTCGTTTTAAGCTCATTTTCTTCGTTCTTTATATCCACAGATTCGTTTTAGTGTGTATTAATACATTTTCAATAGCTCGGCTCCTCTAGGTTACGTTTAACGCCTCTATTTGCCCGTCGAAAACTGTCAAACAGCATGCAGTTTTTCAGAAAATAGTTTTCATCGTTAAATTTACAAAAATCATATCTCCTTCGTTATAAGCTCGTTTTAATCCGTTCTTTCGCCCACGGCTTCGTTTTTGAAAGTATTTTCTAAATCTTTGTTCAAAAATATCCCCTGAGTTACTGAGTTTCCCACGTTTTCAAAATAAGGACAGTAGGTATTTATATAGTTTCAAAAATCATTTTCCTAGTTTCAAACTTGTTTCAACTTCAACCAAACCACTTTCAATCACCACAAATCTAGTCTAATCTTACCATACACCTTCTTAGGGTGTCATGGGTTCCTAAACATCACAAACCAAGTGGATCTAACAAGGATCTAACTATATTCACTTTCTAGGGCTTAAAAGTTAAATATATACAAAAATGGAGTGGTATAAGTTAATATATGCATGAGTTCTTGTAAGAAAAATATATAACCATAGTAATAACTTGTAAAAATTATCAAATGAGTTTTGTTAACTTACTTGAAAGATGGTGTGATTAGATGATGAAAACCTTAGTATTCTTAAGTTTGTATTTCAAAACCTTATAAGAATAACTTAACTAAACTAGATGAACACTTGATCTTGAGAAAATATTTTGGTCTTGCCCTTGTTCTTTGTTGTGCCGTGAATCCAAGAGAGAAAAGAGAGAGGAAGTGAAAAAAAATTACTAGTTGATATTTTTGTGAAATGGAAACAAGTATACAATGTATGATATATATTTTAATGAGACAAGATCCATGTTTTTAGGGAGGCTAGGGGGAGGGGCGGCAATCATGGAAGAAAAGAAGAAAACTTGGTCATTTGTAAGATAGTTGGTGTAGTGGTGTAAGATTTTGAGTTTATTAGTTGTTTTAGGTAATACCGGGTACCGAGTTAACTAAAAATAAATTTTAACGGAGTTAACCGTGACATAATAAAGTCATAAAAATTGTAAAATAATATTCCTGATGAGAATCGGAAGTTAAAATAATGATCGGGTTGAAATATCGCAAACCGACGGAGTTATAGGCTTCGACCGGAAAACGTAGCAATTGATTTGAAAACACCCGATAAATTAATATTATAATTTTTATATTATTAAAATGAATATAAAAATATATTTGGATCATAGTCGGGAGTGTCGGACGTGTTAGTCACATTATTGGTCGTTTGTTAACGTTTATTTAGAAATAATTATACGTAAAAGTTAATTATACCAAAAGTACTAATTTAAATATCCTACGAGTGGAATAGTATGCAAGTGACATAATGATAATACGCAGACTATTTCTAGTCTGTATGAGACGTCCCAAATGATAATGCATGAATTCGCACCCGAACCAATACGGTTACGCGAATTTGAATACTCGTAAACTAAATTTACGATGAAATGAGTAATGCACGTGAATAGTGAAATTTCTTTCGGAAATGAATAGTGTCAAGTGAATAGTAAAATTTCTGAACGCTTCTTAGAATATCAAATTGACCTCAAAAATGATGAATAGTAAATGATGAATAGTAACCTGTGAATAGTAAATTGTCGAGGTTTGGAAAATGACCGGAAATTACGAGTTGTGACAGTCTTCCCTTCTAACAGGAACTTCGTCCCGAAGTTCAGTTTGTGTTGGTCTCTAGAGAGGTATTGGTGAAAAGATGATGATATGTATCGTGTAAGCTACTGAGCTCTAATGGGAGTTCAAGTCTGTAGGCCACTAGGCTCATACTGTCTGAAATATTGAATGGTCCAATGTATCTCGGGTTTATCTTCCCAAATTTTTCTTAATGGTATCATGCCTTTCCTAGGCAGAACTTTCAACATAATCCTGCCATTAACTTGAAATTCTAAGGGTTTACAACTTATCAAACTTGTAACTGATTCTTGATTTGTAGGAAATTTCTGGTTATTTCATGAATACTTATTGGACTAGTGAGTTACGCTTTTCTAAATTTCGATCCGTCCTTGGATGTTGGCACTTCGACCATAGAGTGCTTCAAATGGGGTAGTCTCTAAGCTCGTGTGGTAACTATGGTTATAAAGGAATCTGATTTATGGAAAATGGTCAGTCCAACCATTTCTAGAGTCAATCACTCATGCTCTGAGCATATCTCCCTATGTTTGTGTCGTTCTCTAATCCTGACCATTGGTCTGCAGATGATAGGTGGTGTAGTTCTAAAGGAATCTTAATGAAATCGCTAGGAGTTTGCGGTGATAAAAGATAGAATATTCATTAGATCGGAATTCGTTAATAGCACATGAAACTTATACGATAGAACGTAGAATTAAACACAAAAGAAATACAACACAAGAGAGTTTAGGCTTTAGTTTATTTTTAAGGTAGAAGTTCTTGGTTCTTGAACATTGTTGTCGTCCTCAGCGTTGTTGATGTGTGGACCATTTCCTCATCCGATGACCTAGGCTCTCCCACGAGCCCTTCCACCTTGGTTCCTTTTCTCTAGGTTTCCTTGTTTTGGGCATTCATTCCTGTAATGGCCTATTTCTCCACAGCCAAAACATGTCACTGAGGGTTTCTGATCTTCGGTAATGATTGGAAATTTGCATTCCCAAGTCGCATGACCAACCTTCTTACAGTTGCCACATGGATTAAGACAAGGTCCATGGTTATGATGATTCTGACACTTGTTGCATTTAGGTAGAGTACCTTGGTAACCTTTCTTTTCACTTGGCTTCACAACGTAGGCCCTAACCACTTCATGTTGTTTGTTTGACTGCCATACTTGATCGTCTCCTTGGTTGTCATCCCTTTTCCTCTTGTTTTCGTTGTTGTTGTTGACAGTAGTTTCTTGCTTCATCACTTGAGCCATAAGCTTTTGAGACATTCTGATAGCTTCCTCCAGCGTGTCTGATTTAGAAGCAATTATGTTCCCACTTATGCTGCACGGTAGTCCACCGATGAAATTTTCTAGCAGCTTTTCGTTATCTGGAACCATAGTTGGACATAGCACAGCCAACTCCTGAAACCTTCGGATATATGCCTCGATATCATTACCTGCTGTCACTAGCTTATAAAACTCTGTTTCCAACTTCTGCACCTCAGTACGAGGGAAAAACTTATCAGTCATCAATTTCTTGAATTGCTCCCAGGTGAGCTTGTAGGCATTTTCCATACCCATCGGTTGAGCATAAGAATTCCACCATGACATAGCTTCATCCAAAAGCATACCAGTAGCGAATTTTACCTTGCTGCCATCAGGACAGTTGCACATGAGGAACACATTCTCAGTCTTTTCGAACCAGTGAATCAAAGCAACCGCTCCTTCAGTGCCCTTAAACTTGATGGGATCACTAACCTTAAAATTCTTCCAAGTACATTCGCGCTTATTATCAGATTGCCCATTTGTCCCTGTCTGTAAAGCGGCCTCAGCAGCCCTTGCAGCTACCTCAGCTCTCTCGATCTCTAGAGCTTCGGCGATACTATCCTTAACCAATTTCCGAATAGCAACAGGTGTCATAGTTGGAGTAGCTTTAACTTTCCTTGGCGGCATAGCTCTTCAAAACGAGAAAAGAAGGGTGAGACATAATTAAGACGTTTCCTAGTAGTAGATGTTCGAGAGTGGGTTATCGTAGAATGAAAAGTTGATGTTGCGATATGACAAGTTGACGTGGCTCGAGTGGTTTTGTGATATCCTGATATTTCTGTTGAGTTTTAAATGGACATAATGTACCTAGGGATCCTCCTTATATATGGTATGGGAAGTTTTTCCTAGGGAGGTCATTGATAATATCCACTTATCAATATTGGGAGTAATGAGTGACGGGTTACATCGGAATCTATAGAGTGTAAGCTAATTCCTTATATATATATATATATGAGGATGGGGAAAGGAAATGATAGTGATGGTGAGAAGGGAAAAGACTGTGACAGCTGGGACATAATGAGATTGTGATGAAAGTAAGTACGCACACATGAATGAAACATTTGGAAATTGGGTAGAGAATTTAATCCAGACAAAATTTTATTATAACCATTCTCAGTGTTGCAAAATTCATCTCTGAGTCAGACATAGGTAGTCAGCCTATGTCCCACTATCCCGGGTTGAATATAGGTGACTAGTCTATATTCCACCGAGGTTCCATGAATTTTGAAATACTCAGCTCAGTTATACTAATACTATGTCCTTCACAAATACCAAGACGTTCAGAAAGACTAAGGCAGGTGACCAAACTCGAGGTCAAATGATGAAACTATGCAAGGAAAAACATAACAGGGTGACATATATGATACGTGAACATGCTTATATGAAAGACAATAATAGTAATCAACTAGAATAAATGAATATAATATACCAGATAATGAGACACAAATCTCATCACCTAAGTCAGCAACAAACCACAAGTGAGGCTTCAGCTTGGCAGGCAGGCACGTGACTGTCATAGGGTTAAGTTTTTTGTAAAAGTAGCTATAGTCTAGGTTTTAAAAACACTTAGTTCGCTATAGCCAAAGCTCTGATACCAATCTGTCACACCCCCAGAATCGGGTCCAGCGGAAGCATACGTGTAGCTGGGGTGTAACTCAATCGGTATCACAACATAAGTAAAAAAAAAATGGTTTTCACTTCAATTATATAAAATAAAATAGTTAAGTCATAAATATTAAATTTACATTTTAAAAGTAGTGCGGAAGTAGGCCCTTAAATAGTTTAAAATGGTCCCCATATAAATAATCAGAGTCTTCTATGACCATGCCATGCCCTGCCAAAACCTCCTGTAGCGTGCCATTGCTTAATACCTGAAAATACATGCTAAAGTGTCAACACGAGGTTGGTGAGTTCATAGAGTTTGTTTAATAAATAATGCCTATAGAGAAAAGATCGCCCAGCAAAAGCATTGTAAATCCACTCAGTTGCAAGTCCCGCAATAAGAGACTTGTAACCTGTGTGTTTACAACCCACTGCCCAATATGTTAAAGTCTACGTGAACAAAAGTAATACTAGTATCCAAATTCCCAGATAAATATAGCAAAACGGCTATATAAATAATTCAGTCAATGAGGTTATATAAACAATGCTGACAATGTCGTCAGATAAATAATGCTGACAATGTCGCCAGATAAATAATACTGACAATGAGGCCAGATAAATAATGCTGACAATGTCGCCAGATAAATAATACTGACAATGAGGTCATATAAAATAAGTAATAATGTTTAAGAGACAAGTCACATGAAATACAGGTAATCAAGCATACCAATGAAATGTAGGTAATCAACCAGGTAAAGCAAGGAATGCTTTTAAGTAAAACGAGCATGTATTCTCCCCCAAAGAGTTTGCAAAATAATTAAAAAGTAGGGGCTATGACTCACCCGGAGCGATAGCTACGATGACAAAAGTGGATACACTGAAATGAGGCACGATCTCTAACCGAAACCTAATATGAGTAATAACGATCTACTTTAGATCATGACGTGATGGAGTGAATGCACATGCACATGATGCCTATACCACTCGTAACTTGGAAATACTAGTTATTGTCAAAGTATAATAGTTTCCATACTTAGGAAAATAAGTCCAAATATAGAAGTATATAACTTGTCGTAGTATATCGTATAAAAATGTTAGTGTTATATTCCTCGTCTAGAAAACCTTAAAATAATGTCTAGTAGTAGCGTAATAAACCTTGAGTCGTACGTACTTCGTTAGTTAAAAATAAACTCCTTGAATAAGAAATCTAGAAAATATCTCATTTAGTACGTAGTTATATTATTTTCTAGTAGTGACTAAATATATATATATATATATATATATATATATATATATATATATATATATATATATATATATATATATATATAGTTTTGACGATTTTTAAAACGCGTATAACTTGGTCGTTTTAAGCTCATTTTCCTCGTTCTTTATATTCACGGATTCGTTTTAGTATGTATTAATACATTTTCAATAGCTCGGCTCCTCTAGGTTACGTTTAACGCCTCTATTTGCCCGTCGAAAACTGTCAAACAGCATGCAGTTTTTCTGAAAATAGTTTTCGTCGTTAAATTTACAAAAATCATATCTCCTTCGTTATAAGCTCGTTTTAATCCGTTCTTTCGCCCACGGCTTCGTTTTTGAAAGTATTTTTTAAATCTTTGTTCAAAAATATCCCCTGAGTTACTGAGTTTCCCACGTTTTCAAAATAAGGACAGTAGGTATTTATATAGTTTCAAAAATCATTTTCCTAGTTTCAAACTTGTTTCAACTTCAACCAAACCACTTTCAATCACCACAAATCTAGTCTAATCTTACCATACACCTTCTTAGGGTGTCATGGGTTCCTAAACATCACAAACCAAGTGGATCAAACAAGGATCTAACTATATTCACTTTCTAGGGCTTAAAAGTTAAATATATACAAAAATGGAGTGGTATAAGTTAATATATGCATGAGTTCTTGTAAGAAAAATATATAACCATAGTAATAACTTGTAAAAATTATCAAATGAGTTTTGTTAACTTACTTGAAAGATGGTGTGATTAGATGATGAAAACCTTAGTATTCTTAAGTTTGTATTTCAAAACCTTATAAGAATAACTTAACTAAACTAGATGAACACTTGATCTTGAGAAAATATTTTGGTCTTGCCCTTGTTCTTTGTTGTGCCGTGAATCCAAGAGAGAAAAGAGAGAGGAAGTGAAAAAAAATTACTAGTTGATATTTTTGTGAAATGGAAACAAGTATACAATGTATGATATATATTTTAATGAGACAAGATCCATGTTTTTAGGGAGGCTAGGGGGGAGGGGCGGCAATCATGGAAGAAAAGAAGAAAACTTGGTCATTTGTAAGATAGTTGGTGTAGTGGTGTAAGATTTTGAGTTTATTAGTTGTTTTAGGTAATACCGGGTACCGAGTTAACTAAAAATAAATTTTAACGGAGTTAACCATGACATAATAAAGTCATAAAAATTGTAAAATAATATGAAGTGATGGTCATTCTCATATTGTAACTTTGTGTCGTTTGTTAAGATTAGTAATAGTTTAGTCATTGGGCCTTGGACTTGGCAAGCTAATATGTTATGTGCTATGTTTCATAAGCCTAGTTATCCAATCATGTCACCAAGTCCAAGCCCAAGCCCATAGAAAGCCCATAGGGCATCTCATGTATCTTACTATTTAAACACCTCAAAGGCTCATTTGAGGTGTGTGCTTGTGTGTGTATTTGTGTGTGTTTTAGTAATCAAAGCTCTCATATTTCCATCTCTTTCTACATATACACGAAATACATATAAGTCACCAAGTCACCATCTTTCTTCTTCTAATCTTCTATACTTGTGATAAAGTTGGTATATCTAAGGTCCTACAAGTGGTATCAATCGCCTAACAATGATTTAGGAGGGTTAAGAGGTTGTTTGGTTCGTTTTTTTAAAGCTTTCTACACGTTTTTTCTTTAAAAAATTCTTACTTTTCTTGTTTTTTTTGGTTTTTAACACTTTTTTGATTACAAACTAGTGTTATAAACCTTATCTAACAAGAAAGTTTCAATCTTTTTGAAGATTTTAGCTTAAAAAATTCGGATCTTGTTTTTGTACTTGTTTTCGAGATCTTCAATAGTTTCATAAAAATCATCAAGTTTGCAACTTTCTACAAGTTTTGGTGTTTTTAAGCTTAGAAGTACAAGAATCTTGGATTGCAAAAGTCGTTTGGGTGTGCTTTTTGCTTATACAAAAAACTGTCCTAATTTCGAAATCACACTTTGACAACTTTTCGAGAACACAAGAAAAGGCTCCGTTCGTGCTCAAAATTGGATACTCGGTATTTTCTCTCTTGTATAAGAAAGAAATTACTTCGACTTTCGGGCTAAATTTCGAAATTGTATAATTTCGAAATTTCTTGTGAAACTGGGTTTTCGAGAAAATCACAAGTTTTTCGAGAACTTCAGAGTTTATCGAGAATTTTTCAATTTTTTCGAGAACTTCAGAGATTATCGAGAACTTCAGAGTTTATCGAGAAATTTTCAATTTTTTCGAGAACTTCAGAGATTATCGAGAACTTCAGAGTTTATCGAGAAATTTTCAATTTTTTCGAGAACTTCAGAGATTATCGAGAACTTCAGAGTTTATCGAGAATTTTTCAATTTTTTCGAGAACTTCAGAGATTTTCGAGAACATCAGAATTTATCGAGAACTTCAGAGATTTTCGAGAACATCTCAATATTTCGCAATCTTCAGAGTTTCGCAATCTTCAGAAGTTTCGCAATCTTCAGAGTTTCGCAACCTTCAGAAGTTTCGCAATCTTCAACGTTTCGCAATCCATAAAGTTTCAAAATCACAGAAGTTTCGAGAATTTTGACAAATGTGAGGTTTTTGACGACCAAACTTCAAACGGCCATAACTTTTGAACCGTAACTCCGTTTTCGACGAATCAGCTGTCAAAACGACCGTCAGACAGAGGAGAACGACACGCTAAATGATTTATCGATTTAGGCGAAGTTTCGAGGCCTAAAAACGCTCCGAGAAGAAGTTATTGAGGTTTTAAGGTTTTCAGTCAAAATTTTCACCATAAAAACTTGCATCAACTCACTCTAAACTCTACTCCTATTTCGTTGGAACGATCCAAGAATCAACTTTATCCATCTACACTTCATCAATGGCATCTCAGCAAGATATTCATGCAGCCGGTGCGGAAAACCGACCTCCTATGCTTGAAAAAGGTGGATATCTCCCATGGACAAGCCGCATGCTTCGCTACATCAAAACTAAGACTGATGGTAACCTCATGCTCAACTCCATTAAGAAGGGTCCAGTTCAGCCAAGACAAGTTCAAGTTGCCGGTGATCCAAACTCAACAAATCCTACTGAACCATACATGCGTTTACAAACAGAAGAAGATTACACTGATGAAGACAAGGCGCAGATCAAAGCTGATGATATGGCAATGCATCTAATCCAACTTGGATTACCTCGGGAGATCTTTGTTGCGGTCGACAGCTGTGAAACTGCTCATGCTATGTGGGAACGTGTTAGAAGGATTTGTCATGGAACAGAGATTGGACAACAAGACGTTGAGAACAAACTTCTTACTGAATGGGAGAACTTCACATCCACTAAAGGTGAACAGATTGAATCATACTACACAAGGTTTTGCACGTTGATGAATGAGTTAATCAGAAACAAGTTGACACCTCGAACAATTGCAACAAACATCAAATTCGTCAATAACCTTCCAAAAGAATGGGGTCGTTATGTTACAATTGTTAATCAGACAAAGGACTTACATCAGGTGAATTATGATCAACTCTATGACTTTCTGAAGCAAAACCAAGCTGAGGCTAATGAAGTTAGGAAAGAAAGATTGGCAAAGAATCATGATCCTCTCACACTAATTGCTAATACACCAACACCATTACAAGTGAACACTCAACAACCATCATCATCCATTCACAACTACATGCAACCATCATGCATTCAACAACCAACACCGGTCTACCAACAACAATTCTACCCACAACAACAAGAAGTTATTTCACAACAGACATACCCACAATTCCAAGAACCAGATTTCACTGACAATGATGAAGCTGCTGCAGCATTGACTCAAGCGTTTGCTTTTCTGACAAAGGCATTCCAAGGACGCTATTCTACACCAAATAACAACAACCAAAGGATTTCATCGAATACTCGCAACAGGCAGATCGCTCAGCCGAGTTTCAATATGGGCAACGGAGGCCAAATGGTTGGAGTTTATGGGAATCCGCAGGGATATCAGAATATGCAGAATGCAGGTCAGTATGCAGGAAATCAGAATGCCGGTCAGTTTGCAGGAAATCAGTATGGTCAGAATGCAGGGAATCAGTTGGGTCAGTTTGTTGGAAATCAGAGGGGTCAGAATGTTGGTAATCAGGCAATGGGTAATCAGAATAGAAATGTTGCAGCTCCAGTAGTTGGGAATTTAGGAAATGTGAATCAGGGTAATCCGGTAAAGTGTTTCAACTGCCAGGGTGTAGGTCATATGGCAAGGAACTGTCCTACTAAGCCAAACAAGAAAGATCTAGCATACTTGCAGAAAGCAGTGATGTTGGCACAAAAGGCAGAGGCAGGGTTTCAGTTGAATGCAGAGGAGAATGACTTTATGTCTCTTATGGATGACATGGAAGATAGAGAAGATATCGATGCGAACTGCATATTCATGGCGAATCTTCAGGAAGCTAAGTATGACACGGATTCTGACACACTTCCTGTTTATGACACCAATGCACCATCTGAGATATCTAATTTCAACACATGTCACAATAATGATATATTTGATATGTCTCCTCATGAGGAACAACATTTTGAGAAGCAAGCACCCACTTATGATACATCCCTGGACACGCCAAGTAGTAGCAATACTCCTTCAGCAACTCCAGAGGTGAATCATAATGGAGGCTTCGTTTCACAGCATGCTGAGAATGATGAGGAAACACGTGCTTTGTTTGAATCATTATTGAATAATTGTCGTATTGAAATTGAGAATGTGCAAAAGGTCAATCGCGATGTTAAGGCCGCGAATGTTAAATTGACCGCTGAGCTTGAGAGTTACAAATCTACCGTTAAAGCTTTTGAATTTCATAACAAAAGATTGTCTGAATTAGAAACTGGTTATCAAAATTCCGTTTCAGAGAAACAAAAATTGCAACTCAAGTTTGACACACTTGATGTTAATTCTTTCAAAAAGATAAAATCTTTAAACACGGAAATTTCTGATTTACAAAACCAACTTTCTAAACAAAAAACAGCTTATTCCAATCTTGAAAAAGAAATGGATGAGTTGAAAAAGGATTTTGCAAAGAAAGAAGACAAACTTTTGGAAGAAATCGTAGAGTCAGAACACATGATTGTTCATCTAGAAGAGTTAGTGGTTAAGTCGGGTCAGTCGAGTCAAACAATGAAAATGATTTCAAATCAAATTAATCCGATTTACCATACGAAACATAAAATGGCTCTTGGTAACAACACCCCGTGTAACCTCAAGAAAGCTCAGCAAGAACAGAATGTTTTGTACAATGGTAATGTGATTTATACCAAACATGATCCTCCCGTCGTTCGGGATTCTGTACTAACGATTGAACATGTCGAAGAGAGCATTAATAAAATGAAACAAAAGGATTTGAAACCCATTGATTACAACAAATTGAACAAACTTTCGGGAATCACTTTTGTTCCACAAACAGAACCACCTGCGTTTTCCATAAAACGACCATTTGCGAAATTCTTGTCTAAAAAGAAAGTTGTTTCCAAGTCTCTTTCAAAATTAGAACAAATGTCCTCTAACAACACTTTTAAAACAAGTGAGGCTAGAAACATTCTCGATGACGTTAAAATGAGAATTCAAGAACTTCAAAAAATTGTTAAATCTAAAACTTCCATCGATATTAACAACTGGCATTCTAGTTTTCACATCGAACAGCAAAAGGTGTTTCAAAACGAAATTACTATTCCACTGAATAACATCAGCGCGAGTGTAAAAAATTTTAAACAAGCTTTCTTAAAAGAAACGGCCGACTTTGTCAAGGACCACAAATCCCTGGTAACCGAAGCTAATGATATTCGTGAAAACATGATTGTTTTGGAAAACCTAAATGATTCTCTCTTCGAAGCTGTTATGACCACCGACATCATGTCCATCATTTTACAAACATATTCGGTTCAAGACGATGAACGACTAAGAGTTGAGACCTCCACAATTGTTTCAAAATATGAAAATGCTCTTATAAAGCTTGAAAAAGAAAATGTGTCATATTTTAAACAACTTGATCGAAAAAAGGAAGAATGCAAGTATGACAAATTGTCGTATGAGCGTGACTTAAAGAAAATGAAAGAGCAAAATGATCTTTTGAGGGCTCAGCTTGAAAGTCAAAAAGGGAAGGGTGAGGAAACTAAGTTTGCAAAACCATTGACTTCGGAGAAACCAACTGTTTCAAACACGGTTCAAAAACCAAAAATGTCAATTTCACGGTTTGCTCCAAAAGTCGATGAGAAAAAGAATTTGACAAAACCAGTCACTCCAACACCCTTGCCCAAGAAAAGTGAAAATGAAAAGATTGTAGATAAAGGAAAAGCGGTTGTCGAAACACCAAAAGTGATAGCACCTGGCCTTTTTAGGATTAGTCCCACTAGTGCGTCTGCCTCAACATCTAAGACTAATGACAAGTGCATAAAGGCTAATTCTAAAGAATCTAGGGATGCTAAAAAGGACAACAATATAAATCCTAATGTGTGTGCCTTACCTTCTACAGGATTAGAAAGCACCTCTAGGAGCAGCAGACTAAAGCCTAAGAGCAATACAAGGAACAATAGAGTCTCGCCTGTCTCTAAGAGTAGTAGCAAGAATAAAGTTGAAGAAGTAGAAGAACACCCTAGGAATTCATCGCTTTGTAATAAGAGACATGTTTCATCTGAATGTAATGTCAAGAGTACTATTTCTAATGCATGTAATGACTCTGTTTGTTTAATATGCAAGAAATGTTTAATTAATTATGCTCATGATGAATGTGTTTCTAAGAATGTGAATGTCACGCCTGAACAGAAGGATGTTCTAAAAAGACCTAGTGCTAGATCCAGATCTTTAGAACGATTAGTTGCACGATTTAGGACTACCACTATTAGTCGAATGCCTAGGAACTATCTTAAGTTTTGTATGTGGATTCCAACGGGTAGAGGGTTCACTCTTAAGGATGGCAAATTAGAAATAACTCAAGCTAAACAAGTAGCAACTATCTATGAGTGTGATTCTGCTTTTACTTCTAACCCCATGGAACCAAATTCAACACGGTTTCCAAATACAAACTCTTCTGTTCTTGGCAGGTTATCGAAATATGTCTTTGGATCGTCGACTCGGGTTGCTCCAAGCACATGACCGAGAATTTAAAGCTGCTGATCAATTTAAAACTGTACGATTTGGAAATGATCATGTAGCAGCTATTCAGGGTTATGGAGATCTTCGGTTTGAGAATTTTTTAATCACTCGAGTTTACTACGTCGAAGGGTTGGGACACAACTTGTTTTCAGTCGGGCAGTTTTGTGATGCAGATTTAGATGTGGCTTTCAGAAGAAACACGGTTTTTATTAGAAATTTGGTTGGTGATGATCTCTTAACTGGTAATCGTAGTACAAACTTGTATGCTATCGACATCAACCAAATGGCTTCTACATCACCAATTTGTCTTATGACAAGGGCAACCGAAACTAAGTCCTGGCTGTGGCATAGACGTTTATCCCATCTCAATTTCGACACCATCAACAAGTTAGCCAAAGACAACATCGTCACCGGACTTCCTAAGTTCAAATACACCAAGGAACACCTATGTCCATCATGCGAACAAGGAAAAAGTAAAAGAGCATCATATAAACCCAAAACCGTACCTAGTTCGGAAGCAAGGTTACATATGTTGCACATGGACCTATGTGGCCCAATGAGAGTTGAAAGCATTAATGGGAAGAAGTATATTCTCGTTATTGTTGATGATTATTCAAGATATACTTGGGTAAAGTTTTTGAGATCAAAAGACGAAGCACCAGGCATCATCATCACCTTTCTGAAGCGTATTCAAGTTCTACTTCAAGCTCCAGTAAGGATTATAAGAACAGACAATGGCACATAATTTACAAACCAGGAGTTAAGAACTTATCTTGAAGATGTTGGAATCACACACCAAACATCAGTTGTTAGAACTCCACAGCAGAATGGGGTAGTTGAAAGAAGAAACAGAACTCTTGTGGAAGCTGCTCGCACAATGCTGATTTTTTCTAGTGCACCTCTATTCTTATGGGCTGATGCTGTTGCCACTGCTTGTTTTACTCAAAACCGATCCTTAGTCCATCCGAGATTCCATAAAACCCCATATGAGCTAGTGAACAACCGTAAACCTGACATCTCTTACCTTCACGTGTTTGGCGCTTTGTGCTATCCGACGAATGACAGAGAAGATCTAGGGAAGTTAAAAGCCAAGGGTGATATTGGAATCTTCATTGGATATTCAGAAAACTCGAGGGCATTCAGGGTGTATAATAGAAGGACGAAAAAGATAATGGAGACGATGAATGTGAAGTTTGACGAGATTTCACAAATGGCTTCTGAGAGATACGCTCTAGAACCCGCGCTTAATCCGATGGCTTCTAATCATAACGGATTAGGACCCGCACCAAACATGCAGACTTCTGGACACATCAGTTCAGGACTCGTGCCTCAAGGAGCTCAGTCAACAAACACGGATAAACCTTCAGAACATGAACTGGAAAATTTCTTCGAGTTAATGTTTGATGAATACTATGGTGGAACTTCGACAAATGCATCTCCACAACACTCCGCTGCACCCGCTCAAAACCATCAACAACCACCACCATCACAAGATGCATCTACCACAATCGAAGCTGAAGCACCAACTACATCAACATCATCCACATCTACTCCAGCAACTCCAGTACTTGACACTGAAATACAAAGAGTTGATGAGCAAAACCAAAACACAAATTTTCAAGAAGAACCAACAAATAATTCAAACGATGTTGCGTTAGAAGAAGAAGAAATATTTGAAAACCCGTTTGCAACAGACTCTGCTGAATCTTCTTCAAGGTTACAAGAACCATCTAACACACATTCGTTACACCCAAGGTACCCTTCTACGTTTCAATGGACAAAAGACCATCCGTTAGTACATGTTATTGGTGATCCTTCAATGCCAGTTCAGACGAGGAGACAACTTGCCACCGATCTCGAATTGTGCATTTACATTTGCTCAATAAGCACCAAAGTACCTAAAAACATTCGGGAAGCAATGGCAGAAAACCCATGGATTGAAGCGATGCAGGAGGAATTTCTTCAATACCTGTTACATGATAGTTGGGAACTTGTTGAACGACCACTTGATAAACGTGTTCTTGATCTCAAGTGATTGTGGAAGAACAAACTGGATGAGGAAATGACTGTTATTCGCAACAAAGCTCGTCTCGTGGCTAAAGGTTATCCACAAGAAAAAGGGATAGATTTCGAAGAATCATTCACGCCTGTAGCTAGACTTGAAGCAGTCCGGATTTTCTTAGCCTATGCAGCTCACAAAAACATCACAGTCTATCAGATGGACATTAAGACAGCTTTCTTGAATGGAACTCTGAAAGAAGAAGTGTATGTGAGTCAGCCAGAGGGATTCATCGACAAAGATCATCCAGACTACGTCTACAAGCTTAAGAAAGCAATTTATGGTTTAAAACAAGCTCCAAGAGCGTGGTATGACGAACTATCATCTTTCTTGCTCAAAAACAATTTCACAAAAGGAACGGTTGATGACACCTTGTTTATCAAAAAATTCAAAGATGACATTTTGATCGTTCAAATTTACGTGGACGACATTATTTTTGGATCAACCAATCCTAACCATTCAAAACATTTTGAAAATCTCATGAAAAGTAAATTTGAAATGTCCATGATGGGGGAACTAAAATTCTTTCTTGGTTTACAAATACATCAATCCCCTTGTGGTATTTTTATCAATCAAGCTAGATATACAATAGAGATTTTGAAAAAACATGGAATGGAAAATTGTGATTCTGTTGGTACACCAATGGTCACTTCACCAAAAATAGGTGCTGATTTATTTGGGAAACCTATCGATCCGAAGAAATATCGGAGCATGATCGGCTCTCTCATGTACCTAACTGCTAGCCGCCCTGATATTCAATTTGCTGTATGTTTATTAGCACGGTTTCAGGCAAAGCCTACCGAACTTCACCTCAAAGAGGTTAAACGGATCTTTCGGTACCTACGAAGCACCATTAACATGGGACTTTGGTATCCGAAGGATTCGGAGTTTAATCTAACAGCATTTTCAGATGCAGACCATGCTGGTGATCAAGTTACAGCAAAGAGTACATCAGGTGGAGCACAATTTTTGGGTGAAAAGCTTGTAAGCTGGTCTTCAAAGAAACAGGACTGTACTGCACTATCAACCGCCGAAGCCGAGTATGTGTCTCTATCTGCGTGTTGTGCCCAAGTTCTTTGGATGCGGACACAGCTCACAGATTATGGCTTTACTTTTGACAGAATACCTATGTATTGTGACTCAAAAAGTGCCATAGCCATCTCGTGCAATCCCGTACATCACTCTAAGACGAAGCATATCAAAGTCCGCTACCATTTCATCAAAGAACACGTGGAAGAGCGTACTGTTGAATTATTTTTCGTTAAGATTGATTATCAACTCGCCGATCTATTTACTAAAGCCCTTCCAAAAGAACGGTTTGACTATTTAGTTCGACGAATTGGCATGCGAAGCCTAACTCCTGAGGAGCTAGAACGTCTTCTCGAATCTTCTTGAAAAATGTTTTCAAAACCGCTTCGCTGTAAATATTTTTGAAAAACAAAATACAAAATTTGAAAAACCAACAAAAACAAAATACAAAAATATAAAATTTTCAAAAAATACAAAAACAATATAAAATCAAAAAATCCAAAAATATTCTTCTCACGACATGTCTCTCGTATAAATCAATATTCTGTACGTTTCTAGAAATGTCATTCAACAATGATACGGATATGTACAGATGCTTGAGCGGGAGTTCTTTTTAATGTTTTTCTAAAACATGTCGTTTCTCAAAAGTTTCTTCACAATGGCTTTCGTATACATCAGTACGAAACCCGGACTTCAATGATGACTTCTGATTATTCTCAAATCAAGGACTCGTACGTTCAATGACGAACTCTTTTTCAAAAAGTTCGAGTCTAAACAAACGAAAAAGATTTCAAGCATAAACTCGTTTTCAAAACAAAATTCTTGAGCACTTTTTCAAGATTGTTCAAAAGATTTCTCAAAATCTCTCAAAATTAGTGCTCAAGATAACTCCCTCAAAACCCTTAAGTAATTTTAAATATGCTATCATTAAGGGGGAGTATAAACAACTAAAATGTTCCGATTTCATGCAAAATCAAATTTGTCTTTCTCTCCAAAAGCCTTTTATTAATCAGTTGATATCAAAAATATCACGATATGCTATTTTTGAGGGGGATAAGACATGATTAAAATGTGATCTAAGATGTTTAAAGTTTGTGGCTGTATCTCAAAAGAGCTCGACTCAGATAGTACCAATGAATTGACGAAGCTTAAAATGTCAATAATCGAAAAGACTTGTCCTGGACGGGTAATAATTTCAAGCTAGTCTAACTAGTGATGTAAGCGTGTCTCGAATAGGACTTGTCTGAGTAGAGTGTACCATATCGAGAGACTTTCTTTGGACTTGACCAGGACGGGTAATAATTTCAAGCTAGTCTAACTAGTGATGTAAGCGTGTCTCGAATCGGTCATGTTCACTGAAAGTGGATCAATTCAAAAGTGCAAACTCCTCTCGCATGTGCAAATTTCTTAAAAATTACATGAGCACATGTGAAGGGGGAGTCCTTCAAAAGAAATGCAAAACTCTCGAAGTGTCAACAAAATGTGTTTTATTATCATAAACACTTTGAGAGATTTTCAATAAATGGTTTTATGACAATGATAGGATAGTCATGGAGTTATAAGGTGACTAAGGTTAGGAAAAACCGTCCTATAATCCGCCAGAGCCGGAGGGATCTACCCAAGGACAATTCCAATAGAGTAGAATTAGAAGTCCTTAGGTATGATTGAAAAAAAAAGGAGAAAATGAGAAAGGAGAAAGAAGGGGTTGAAGAATTAAAAAGAAAAGTTATGAAAAAGGGTGAAAAGAAATAGCCCTCCAAATGTTCAACCTTAGGGCAGACACCGGGTACAATTCATATGCTACTGGTTGTTACTAAGGTGACACCGGTATTGAATACAAAGACGTCATGGACCCAGTGACGCACTGCACTAAACCTTCTTAACCACTCAAGTTCTCTTAAAAGAGCTTGTTTCATTCTCACGGGGAACCGGCGTAATCTATCGACATGTCTCTTAGAGATGGTTGATATTGAAGCAGGAGACCTCTCCCTAATCTCCGCATAGGAAACCAAATGTGCACTTATCGAGTCTAGAGCCCCGAGATTCATCAAAAGATCTCATAGGAACACATGATATTTCTACACTGGTTGTTCATAATTAAGGACGCCAGATGTAAACTTAAGAGTCCTACGCAGATCTTAGCAATCTGCCAGAACATTTATGAGAGGATTCACTTTTGTGATTCTCAATGATTGAATGGAAATTCCTGCCAGGGTCAATATCAAGCAGCCCTGACAGCAGGTCACTTCGGTAATTCTTTATGAGTTACGCTTAGTGTTTGCGTTGGTTTCAAACGGTCTACAGTCGTGGAGTGATCCCCAGCGACTCACCCAGTCATTGAGCTACTTAGTAGGTCTTGTAAGCTCTCTCGAGAGTATCTGACATGGGAACGGCCTTGGTAAGGGTTAGAAGGAGTCTTCACACTATGCTGTTGACGATCTCTAATTCTTATCTGTAAGTACCGGATGCTTTATTGCTAACTGTTTATATGCAGGGACACTTCATCTCCATGGCGACAGATTCCACGTGCTCATACATACATCTGGAAGTTAAAGAAAGCTCCCTCAAAGATCTATACAACACAAAGTTCAAAGAAAGATTCTACGCCAAAAAGAAGAATCTACAAAGTGTAAAGACTAAAGATCAAAGTGAAAGAAGGGGAACTACGTGCATATGAATATCAAAATCCAAAGATGTATGAGCATGTTGGAATGGCAAACAACCACCACAGATGCAGAAGTGACGAAAGGCAGATAACTCCACATCACAAAGGAACAAAGAACGATGAAAAATCAGTTATCAAAGATCACAAAGCATGAAGGAACAAAGACTAAAGACTATTCTACAACGACACACAAAGTTAATGACAAAGAACACAGAAGACCCACTCACGTGGAGCATCATTCGAATGACCACCCCTTAGGGGGAGATTGTTAGCATTAAAAATATGTATTATGAAGTGATGGTCATTCTCATATTGTAACTTTGTGTCGTTTGTTAAGATTAGTAATAGTTTAGTCATTGGGCCTTGGACTTGGCAAGCTAATATGTTATGTGCTATGTTTCATAAGCCTAGTTATCCAATCATGTCACCAAGTCCAAGCCCAAGCCCATAGAAAGCCCATAGGGCATCTCATGTATCTTACTATTTAAACACCTCAAAGGCTCATTTGAGGTGTGTGCTTGTGTGTGTATTTGTGTGTGTTTTAGTAATCAAAGCTCTCATATTTCCATCTCTTTCTACATATACACGAAATACATATAAGTCACCAAGTCACCATCTTTCTTCTTCTAATCTTCTATATTTGTGATAAAGTTGGTATATCTAAGGTCCTACATATAGGCTTCGACCGGAAAACGTAGCAATTGATTTGAAAACACCCGGTAAATTAATATTATAATTTTTATATTATTAAAATGAATATAAAAATATATTTGGATCATAGTCGGGAGTGTCGGACGTGTTAGTCACATTATTGGTCGTTTGTTAACGTTTATTTAGAAATAATTATACGTAAAAGTTAATTATACCAAAAGTACTAATTTAAATATCCTACGAGTGGAATAATATGCAAGTGACATAATGATAATACGCAGACTATTTCTAGTCTGTATGAGACGTCCCAAATGATAATGCATAAATTCGCACCCGAACCAATACGGTTACGCGAATTTGAATACTCGTAAACTAAATTTATGATGAAATGAGTAATGCACGTGAATAGTGAAATTTCTTTCGGAAATGAATAGTGTCAAGTGAATAGTAAAATTTCTGAACGCTTCTCAGAATATCAAATTGACCTCAAAAATGATGAATAGTGATCGATGAATAGTAACCTGTGAATAGTAAATTTTCGAGGTTTGGAAAATGACCGGAAATTACGAGTTGTGACATATGAGACTGACACTGAAATCAAGGATGAAGCACTTCGTGCAACATTATTGAATGTCAGTCCCCTCATTGAAAAAATCGAGGCTTTCAAAGAGAAACCTATTTCATCTCCTATCCCCATTAAGGATAGTGACATTTTCTCCGATGATCCTATTCCGGAGTTTGAAGCCTTTACCTTTAATCATATGGGAGAAAAGATTAGTGGCAGTACCACTTCTCATTCTCAAATTTCTCTCCCCGAATATGATTCATTCACCTTTGAGGAGTTCTCCGGTGAACTCACTCATCATATCATGACTCCTCCGGAGTATGATGACCTGGAGGGAGATGCACTTAATCATGAGAATTTGCAAATTCCCACCCACCCTCTCGGGATATTTACGAGCTTAACCCTTGAAATCCAAACTCAGGCTACGGAGCCTGATCTCGAGGAAGAAAATCTTATAAAGATTTTCATCATGGTTTTCTTCTTGTTCTTCACCTACCGGGTGACTTCTCCTGTCCTTCACTCCTTCGGGAATGAAGACATTATTTTTGACCCCGGCATCACCGCTTATAGTTTATACTATCTTAAGCCGGGTACTTATCTCATCGGTGTGGAACTTTCACGTGCTTCAAATACTTGTCCAACCATCTTGAATGAAAGTCCGATGGAGATTGTTTCTTCCACATCATGCTTCCCCAAGGACAAATGAATTCGGGGTCGAGTCAAGCTAGCGACTCGGTAAACAAAAACAGTAGCATTTACTTAGGGTTTTCACCCTAAGTGTGGGGGAATTACCCCTACTGTGGTTACTTATAAAGTGAAAAAACAAAATGGTTTTCCACATTTAGCTTGTAATGTTGCCCTTTTACATTCAAAATGTTGGCATAATAGCCGGGACTTTGAATATTGAGGACAATATTTATCCTAAGTGTGGGGGGGTATTTCGCTATTCTAGCGAATATTATCACAATTTACCATCTAATACCCCCGTTTTGGCCAAAATTTCAAAAAATTTTAAACATTTTTCACTGGTGCTTCAAAATTTTTGTGGTAATCAGTCCGCCTTGTCTAACCAACAAAAGGGATTGGCTAGTCCAGGAGCAAACGGCTCTTGGTAAAGACATCTCAAATCCGTTTATGGCTTGCAATTTGCCCAAAATAGTCCCATACCAAAGTTTCACTGAGTCTGATAAGTAACTCAGTGATCCACCCAGTTTCATAAGCTCTTAGAGAGCTTATTTATGGGCCCCTCCTCATGAGTCCTGGCTTATTGAAGAGCCCCCCACCTCAGCTCTCCATTGCAGGTTTTGTTTTGGACCCTTGATCACTCAAGTGGGACCCACAGTGGGCTGCAAGTCACCACTTGAGCCTGTTTGGGTCTGTGGCCTTAGGATTTGCTTATCTTGTATTTCCAGCTTATTCCTCTTGTTTCTCTTGTATTTCTAGCTTACTTTTAGTGTTATAAATTAGGTTATAGCTTATTTAAAGCTTTGGTGTAATGGTGTAGCTTTTAGACAGCTTTTTCACTTTCAAAGTTCATTATGTGCTTATTTTGCTCAACTGTTGAGCTATTAAGCTCATTCACAGCTTATTTGTCAATTTTGTACAAAGTTCCTTTTTAAAAGTTTGTTTTCTCAAGTGCTTAAGTGAGTTTGTAAAGTAAAATTTCAAAAAGGAAAATAAAAAGAAATAGTGCCATTAGCCAGATTCGACCCTTGGACCACTTGGGTTGACTGGTCAAAACCAGACCATAAACGTGCACCATCTGCCCCAAGTGTTTGTTAGTGTTGTTTGTTTCACTTTTCATTTTTATACTTGCCTTGTACATTTTTAGCTTATTTTGCTTATTAGCTTAATTTTTCAGCTTATTTATAAGCATTTCAACTTTTTATATTTTTCTTAGCTTATTAATAGTATAAAGTATTTTTAGCAAAAGTTTTATAATTATTACTCTTTATTTAGTATTTTTAATAAATCAAAATAGTTTTATTAGTTAATAAATAGTTTTTAATTAATAATAATTAATTAAATAGTTATAAAAATTATTTTCTTTTTCTAATAATTTTCTTTTATCTTTAGGATTCCAAAAATATAATTTTCATGTTCGTAGGGTTAGCGTAGCTCAAATTTCGCTTTTTATTTTGCGCACTCGCGTTTTATTTTAAAAATAACTTTTACGTTGTTTACATTTAGGTTACGTTATTAAAAGTAGTTTGTAAAATTAGAAAAACCAAAAACATAAATAAAGTGATAGCTTCTATGTAAGCCGTTTGGCTTATTTTTCTGCTTACGTATAAGCAATTTCTGATTTTAAGTTTTTAGATTACGTTTTAAAGTTAACTAGGTTTCACGTAATTGTTCATATAGTTTGTTTAAATCGTTCTCATTTGTATTTCCTTAGTGTAATCATTCAAACTCACTTAAACCCCTTTCCTGTCCAAATTCACCCGATCACAAACCCGTTTGTTAACCATCACACCTCGTCGGGACATAACGGCCCGGGGAAACCACTATACTTCCGCGGAGATTGATTCTAGGCAGTTTGACCTTATTGACCATCCCTGGTCAGTTTAGGTTCACCGTTTGGAGCCGATCAAATTTGTCGCCGCTGCCGGGGAGGTCGTGCGCATTTTCTAAACGGTTTTACAGATTAGTGAATCTGGATATACACTCACTGTATATTTACCATCCTTTGTTCATATTTTCTTATTTTTAAAACAAAACAGTTCCTGAAAACTTTGTAAAATAAGTTTTCAACGAACACAAAAACCCAAAAAGATTTTTTTTCTCATTTGTACAAAATGTTTATCAAAAATACCAAAAATATCCATCTTTACCCTCCTACCTTTTTTATTCTTCATCCCTTTACCCTCTATCCTTTTGATTCTAACTTCTCCCACTTGTCCTGTAATTGATTCTAATGGCATCTCTCGATGACGATTTCTTTGACCAAAGGGCCTTTAAAAGCAAAGTTGAAAAACTTATGGCCTTGTCAAAGATATCGAGATGTCGTGTTGATTATGATGGACCATCGATCCCTATTCCCTCTCCGGTGAGGGAAATGGATCAAGAAACCAAGGTGACAAAGGACCCTGTACTTCCCTCTGACGATGGAAATGCTAAATACGTCCAAGCTACGGTTTCCCAAAAACCTAAGCTCACAATTGCTCCTAAATCATCAAGAATTATCCTAACCTTCCACGGTTTACGGTTAAAAGTTTGTCTAGCAAACGTACAGAGCTTAGGGCAGTGACTGAAAAGAACGACTTGCCCAATCTTCACGTTCATCAAGAACCAAAACCCGAGACCATAACGGAAGTGGTGGAAATTGCTAGCTCTAAGAGCACACCACTTATCCCACCTCCGGATTTTATTCCTTGTGTTGGTTGTGGTGAGCCACTTTTTGGTTTACCATGTCGTTGGTGTACATGTGTACAATGTGGTAATGATATTCAAAATGGGAGTTGTTTGTTTTGTGGGTCGAGTAATTCATTTGCTTATGATCCTAATCAGAACTCATTCAACGACTCTTCAAATTTTTCCAATTACCCATCACATTCATACGAGCAAGAATCATATTATCCTAATCACAATGATTGTTCGTATCAAAATACACCAAACATTTCTTGTGAGTATTGTGGAGGTCCTCACCAAGGTTTTGATTGTTATAATAGTCAAAATGTTGGTTACGACCAATATCCATACAACTCACCAAACCAGACTCAATAGTTTAACTGTTGTGAGTACTGTGGTGGCCCACACTACAGTTCTGATTATCAATCGGGCAACACGCTTGTCTATGAGCAGTTTCCTGATAACAATTATGACTCTAGCACATACGACCCACAGCCACATCAGTCTTACTGTTGTGAATATTGTGGAGGTCCTCACATTAGCTCGGATTGTCAAACAGGGAATCCACTTCCTTGCAACAATTATGACTATTCGTATCAAGACCAACCTCCACAACACCAATTGACCCAAGCAACTCCTCAATTCCCGCAAGACCTTTGTCTAAAGGTTCTTGAAGCATTTAAAGAATTTAAGGAGGGGTTGGCTACTACATCGTTTCAAGAATCTCGTGAGAAATCAATGGCAGAATTACTTGCTGAAGAACGAGATGCTCGAAACGAATTGAGCATGGAAGAATTACTTGCTGAGCAAAGAGCGGCTAAAATACGCGCCAATCTTCGCTATGCTGCTCTATATGATGACGATGATGACAGTGATGATGATGAAGATAACATTGTTATTATTCCAAAAGACTCATCAGATTCATCTGTTGTGATTCCTTCCATGGAGATTCAAGGAGTAAATAATGTGACGGAGTCACTAGCCATTGATCAAATGGAACTTGAAAATTCCATAACTGCTAGTACTTCTAAACTCCCTCAGTCTATTGATATCACACCCGAAGTTCACACTCACTCTCTTAACATGGGGGATGAGCATCTTAGCACTATTCCTGATAAGGAATCGGACGAATTAATAAAGTCTAGTGTTGAGATCCTTGTCCCAATCCCTAGAGAGTCACAGGGGACTTTTGATCATGTGTGTGATTTACCTTCTTACCCTGAAAATCCAAAAGATCATTTTGAGACTTTCTCCGATTTTAATGATGACTGTACATCTTATGATCTTATGGAGAAGTTGAGTATGAAGAGGCACCATTGCCTCATTCGGATGTTGACCCTCTTATTAAGGAGTTCACAAATGAACTTACTCACATCAATCCACTTCCATTGGGAAGTGATGATGATCTCCTTGATTTTGAAGCCGATATGGGAGAAACTGAAAATCTTTTAAACTCTAATCCCAACATCGAGCTTGGTACTTCACATGCTGATGAAAATTCTTTATCTTCTGGAGACATCAGTCATGTGGAAGGATTACCTTCTGAGCTAGTTAGCTTAGAAGAAGTGAATGATGAGACTGACACTGAAATCAAGGATGAAGCACTTCGTGCAACATTATTGAATGCCAGTCTCCTCATTGAAAAAATTGAGGCTTTCAAAGAGAAACCTATTTCATCTCCTATCCCCATTAAGGATAGTGACATTTTCTCCGATGATCCTATTCCGGAGTTTGAAGCCTTTACCTTTGATCATATGGGAGAAAAGATTAGTGGCAGTACCACTTCTCATTCTCAAATTTCTCTCCCCGAATATGATTCATTCACCTTTGAGGAGTTCTCCGGTGAACTCACTCATCATATCATGACTCCTCCGGAGTATGATGACCTGGAGGGAGATGCACTTAATCATGAGAATTTGCAAATTCCCACCCACCCTCCCGGGATATTTACGAGCTTAACCCTTGAAATCCAAACTCAGGCTACGGAGCCTGATCTCGAGGAAGAAAATCTTATAAAGATTTTCATCATGGTTTTCTTCCTGTTCTTCACCTACCGGGTGACTTTTCCTGTCCTTCACTCCTTCGGGAATGAAGACATTATTTTTGACCCCGGCATCACCGCTTATTGTTTATACTATCTTAAGCCGGGTACTTATCTCATCGGTGTGGAACTTTCACGTGCTTCAAATGCTTGTCCAAACATCTTGAATGAAAGTCCGATGGAGATTGTTTCTTCCACATCATGCTTCCCCAAGGACAAATGAATTCAGGGTCGAGTCAAGCTAGCGACTCGGTAAACAAAAATAGTAGCATTTACTTAGGGTTTTCACCCTAAGTGTGGGGGAATTACCCCTACTGTGGTTACTTATAAAGTGAAAAAACAAAATGGTTTTCCACATTTAGCTTGTAATGTTGCCCTTTACATTCAAAATGTCGGCATAATAGCCGGGACTTTGAATATTGAGGACAATATTCATCCTAAGTGTGGGGGGGTATTTCGCTATTCTAGCGAATATTATCACAATTTACCATCTAATACCCCCGTTTTGGCCAAAATTTCAAAAAATTTTAAAAATTTTTCACTGGTGCTTCAAAATTTTTGTGGTAATCAGTCCGCCTTGTCTAACCAACAAAAGGGATTGGCTAGTCCAGGAGCAAACGGCTCTTGGTAAAGACATCTCAAATCCGTTTATGGCTTGCAATTTGCCCAAAATTGTATGGTACCTCAACTCGCCATATCTCATAAAGCGAATGAGTTGGCTAGCCCGCAAGATTATGGCTTGTGGTAAAGGCAGTGGAAAATCCATAATTGGTAATCAGCTCACAAAGATGTTGACTATTCCATCAAGAGCTGGCTAGTCCAGAAGCAAACGGCTTTTGGTAAAGACTAATCAAATCCGTTGACAACTGGTGGTTTGCTCAAAATCACACGGTTATCAGGTGTGCCACAGTTCTTACACCTGGCTACTCCAGAAGTGATGGCTTTTGGTAAAGAGTTTCAAATCCATCAAGTTTTCCAAAAAGATTGCTAGGGACTAGCAACAGTTTAGTGTGGGGGATTGATGAGTGCTCAAACACTCATCATTTTTATCGTATTTAAACTGCCAAAACATCCGAAAATGCTTAGAAACGCATCAAAATACTAAAAATATCCCAGGGACTGTATTTAATACGTTTCAGATGCAAAACGAGTGAACACAATGAAAAATGAACAAAGTTTACACATTTGGCAGTTTTAGTCCCCCGACTTTCAAAAATTTACAAAACTAGTCCCTGAGCATTTGTTTTGAGAGGAAAGTCAACCTAAGGCATTTAGAAGTCAAAAATCATCAAAATTAATCCTTAGGTAAAAACGTTGGAAAGTTTTCACTTTTTGTCCCTGCAGTTTGGGAAATTGACAAACTCAGTCCCTGGGTACTTTTTAAATGGAAATGTTATTTGTGGACCCTGGAATATGGATATGTGGCAAACTTGGTCCCTTGGAATATTATGGAAGTTTGGCAAGTTTGGTCCTTCAAAATTATAAAATTACAATATTGGTCCTTGTGGTTCAAAGTTATACAAACCATACAGACCCTTTGTATCTTTATTATCCAAACACAAACACCAGCCCATCTAATTCCCCAGCCTAAATACCACCCCAGCCCACCCATTTTTATTAATAAAATGGCCTGGTCAAAACCTCAGGTCAACCTCCCTCACCCTTCTCCTTCTTCTACCCCGCCAAAACACACAGTCCCCACACCCTGCTCTCCCAACATTTATGTCCCCCCCCCCCCCACCACTCTCCAGCCATCCTACTAACCCTACTACCTTTCCCCCCTCAACCAAAGTCAACCCTCAACACCATAATTACCCCCTTCTCCCATATAACTCCAACAATCCTAGGCTGAGATGAATGGAGCATCAAATCAGTAGCTGTGGTGTTTCCAGGGTACAAAGACAAAACAACTAAAGCATACCAGACAAAGAGGACAAAGGTGAAAAAGAGAAAAAAAGGAAGAAACACAGCCTGGTTGTCAAGTCTTCTTCATTTTTATTTTTATTAGTATAAGTAGTTTCAATTGTAAGCCAAAAAAGAAGGCAGTTAGTTAAGTAGTGAAGTAGTAATTTTTATCTTATGTAATTTTCAAGTCAGCAATTAGTGTAATATGTAATTTTACTCAGTAATCAATGCAAGCAATCTTTTTCAGTTCTTAAAATTCAAGTTGTTATTGGCATTCCCAGATTTGATTTAAAATTGTTCTTAGTTTATGTTTATTAATCTTAGCCTTTCAAATCCTCACATTAGTCCTCTGTAACCAAAAAGAAAACTAAAACAAGACAGAAAGAATTCAGAAAAAGAAAAAAAAAATAGAGATAATTACAAAGGAAAATCAAAATAAAATGGGAAAATGGTGATACTGGGTACTGAAGCAGAAGAAGGAATGAAGAGGGTCTAGAAGTCTCATGGGAGACAGTAGGATGGATATCTAATTCCTGGTTCATGATCTCAGCTTGATAAGAAACTTGTAAGACTCTTTCACATACATATCTTTTAGCACAAGTAGTTGTAACTTGTTGTAGTTATAGATTGTTGTTTGTTTGTGTTCCTATGGGTTCAATGCATGTTAATTTAAACCTATCTTGCAGTTTCCTAGTCTTGGTAACTCAACTGTCTCATTAGAACATAAGAACATATTTGAAAGGGGTGTTTGGGATAACCTTATACCCTGAGTTCTTTTGGCTGTCAAGGTTTGAAACTAGTTTGAGCTTTTAGGTTGATCATGTAGAAAAGTCAAAATTAAGTTTTTAGGTTGATCATGCATAACTGTTTGAGCTTATAGAGTAGCATAATCTGTATATCAGTTGATAACTTGTAACTTTTGCTTGAATTAGTTAAATTCCTTCCAAATACACCAATTTCAGCAAGCTTTGGATCAATTGAAACTAACATTGGTCAACTGTTTCAAAAATTGCAAAAGTCAAAAGCTCAAACCTGTCAAATGGGACAGATTTTAAGATCATGCACAGGGTTCAACATAGTTTAGAAATAGTAAATTATTGTTGATTTAGATTCTATAGTGGTCTGTGTGTCTGCATCAAGAAGAAATCTGGATTTTGAAACTACTTTGCTCATTGAAAATCAACCTTGAACTGACCCTTTTGGCACATAGATTGCCCTGCACCAGGGATCCCATTTGAATGGGCCATTTTTAAATCTTTGTAGTTTGATCATAATTGTACCTTAGTCTGTAACATTTGTAGCTTTTTAATCACCTTCTGTCTGGCTTGCTATGCATATTCAAGTTTTCCTATTTCATGCTTATTAGTGCTGCTTATTATGCCCTTCATGATCACCCAAAATCACTCACTACACTGATTCATCAGTGTAGTTGAGTCCATTTTCATTAGCTTATTTATTGGTCCATTGTTCATTTTAGCTTAAGCTTATTGATGTTTTGAGTTGCCCTTCTGGCTGATTGCTATTGCTTGTGCTTGTGTCCAATTTACTGCTTATTCTATGGCTTAATTTTGTTTCCCAAAGTTGTCCCATACCAAAGTTTCACTGAGTCTGATAAGTAACTCAGTGATCCACCCAGTTTCATAAGCTCTTAGAGAGCTTATTTGTGGGCCCCTCCTCATGAGTCCTGGCTTATTGAAGAGCCCCCCACCTCAGCTCTCCATTGCAGGTTTTGTTTTGGACCCTTGATCACTCAGGTGGGACCCACAGTGGGCTGCAAGTCACCACTTGAGCCTGTTTGGGTCTGTGGCCTTAGGATTTGCTTATCTTGTATTTCCAGCTTATTCCTCTTGTTTCTCTTGTATTTCTAGCTTACTTTCAGTGTTATAAATTAGGTTATAGCTTATTTAAAGCTTAGGTGTAATGGTGTAGCTTTTAGACAGCTTTTTCACTTTCAAAGTTCATTATGTGCTTATTTTGCTCAACTGTTGAGCTATTAAGCTCATTCACAGCTTATTTGTCAATTTTGTACGAAGTTCCTTTTTAAAAGTTTGTTTTCTCAAGTGCTTAAGTGAGTTTGTAAAGTAAAATTTCAAAAAGGAAAATAAAAAGAAATAGTGCCATCAGCCAGATTCGACCCTTGGACCACTTGGGTTGACTGGTCAAAACCAGACCATAAACGTGCACCATCTGCCCCAAGTGTTTGTTAGTGTTGTTTGTTTCACTTTTCATTTTTAATACTTGCCTTGTACATTTTTAACTTATTTTGCTTATTAGCTTAATTTTCCAGCTTATTTATAAGCATTTCAACTTTTTATATTTTTCTTAGCTTATTAATAGTATAAAGTATTTTTAGAAAAAGTTTTATAATTATTACTCTTTATTTAGTATTTTTAATAAATCAAAATAGTTTTATTAGTTAATAAATAGTTTTTAATTAATAATAATTAATTAAATAGTTATAAAAATTATTTTCTTTTTCTAATAATTTTCTTTTATCTTTAGGATTCCAAAAATATAATTTTCATGTTCGTAGGGTTAGCGTAGCTCAAATTTCGCTTTTTATTTTGCGCACTCGCGTTTTATTTTAAAAATAACTTTTACGTTTTTTACATTTAGGTTACGTTATTAAAAGTAGTTTGTAAAATTTGAAAAACCAAAAACATAAATAAAGTGATAGCTTTTATTTAAGCCGTTTGGCTTATTTTTCTGCTTACGTATAAGCAATTTCTGATTTTAAGTTTTCAGATTACGTTTTAAAGTTAACTAGGTTTCACGTAATTGTTCATATAGTTCGTTTAAATCGTTCTCATTCGTATTTCCTTAGTGTAATCATTCAAACTCACTTAAACCCCTTTCATGTCCAAATTCACCCGATCACAAACCCGTTTGTTAACCATCACACCTCGTCGGGACATAACGACTCGGGGAAACCACTATACTTCCGCGGAGATTGATTCTAGACAGTTTGACCTTATTGACCATCCCTGGTCAGTTTAGGTTTACCGTTTGGAGCCGATCAAGAGGCAATAAAGATTATGAAAGAATGTCATTCGGGCCCTTCTAGGGCCATCATGGGATAAACACCACTGCACGAAAGATTTTCAATGCAGGATTCTATTGGCCCACAATATTTCGTGATGTAAAGGAGATGATACAGGCATACAATGCATGTCAACGGGCCAGGAATATATCAAGTAGAGATGAAGCGCCCCAGAATTTATACAACTTTGTGAGGTTTTGGATGTTTGGGCAATCGATTTCATGGGACCCTTTCCATCTTCAGGGGGAACGAATATATTTTATTGGCCATTGATTATGTTTCAAAATGGGTAGAGGCACAAGCCCTTAGGACCAACGATGCTAGGGTAGATATTCATTTTTTGAAAAAGTTGTTCGCTAGGTTCGACATTCCTAAGGTTATCATTAGTGGTAGGGGGACCCACTTTTGCAATGCGCAAATGGAAAAGGTCATGAAGAGGTATGGAGTTTCCCACCGATTCTCCACCGCCTATCACCCACAAATCAACGGTCAAGTAGAAAACACCAACAGGGCAATTAAAAGAATATTGGAGAAGACGGTTAATCAAAACAGAAAGGACTGGTCATTTAAACTCGATGAGGCATTATGGGCATTCCGAACTGCCTACAAGACACCTATTGGAACGACCCCGTTCCGCATGGTTTATGGCAAGGCATGTCACCTTCCGGTGGAACTCGAACACAAGGCTTATTGGGCACTTAAGGCATGTAATTTAGATTATACAATCGCTGGAACAAATCGGTTCTTGCAACTCCATGAGCTTGATGAGTTAAGGCTAGAAGCATATGAATCCTCCGTTACATATAAAGAAAGGGCAAAAAGATGGCATGACCAGCGAATTAAGAAACCTAAGGAGTTTCAGAAGGGGACAAAGTTCTATTGTATAATTCTCGGTTAAGATTATTTCCCAGGAAACTCAAGTCTAGATGGTATGGGCCCTTTACAGTGAAAAGTTCCTCTAAAACTAGCGTTGTTGTGTTAATGGACGATGAAAATAGAGAGTTTAATGTCAACAAACAACGCGTAAAACATTATCAAGAAAGTGGTAATGAGATGATTAGTGAGGAGGATGTAACATTTGACGATGAGGTTACGTAATAACCCATGACCTTGAGTCTAGCTACAAGACTCGTAAATAAAGAAAAGCGCTTCTTGGGAGGCAACCCATGTTTTGTGTGTTTTTATTTGTTTGATTTGTTTGGTTGTTATTTGTTTCCGTATGCATGCTTTATTTTTTTTTAATTGTTGGTAGATCATGTTTCAAACTAAGATTGTGAAAATGCTTTATTTTGTTGTTTAACTTCGTCTTAACTTCATATAAAGGTATTTTGCAAAAGCTAAGTGTAAGGGGAAACCCCAAATTTGTTTCTAAGAATGAAAATGATAATGATTCACCACAATATTGAATGAACATGTGTACTAGTATTTGTTAGAGTCAAATGCTTGTATCGAGTCATAATGATGTTTTGCAGGATTTTCCAGGAAGTAGGACATAAGTTTTTCCAGAAATTTTCTGGAAACTTAACGTAAAGATTTCTGCAGGTCACTTCTAACGGCGTCAGGAGTTAACTCCTGACGGCGTCATGTGTAAAATTCTAGAAATTTTGCAAGTTTTATTTTTATAACGGAGTCTTAAGGTTTTTGTTAATTCTTTAGTTTTATAAACTCCAGGAAATCTGCAAACATTCATTCCATAAGCATTATATCTTACATTGTTTTCTAGGATTTGTTAGTATATATAGATTGCCGCCGATTTTACACGAGGTTGCCTTGATTATTTTCTCAGGTTTAACAGGTTATATATGACAAGAAGATGATTTATTTTCTGTAAGGGAAGCTTTGAATGTTCATTTTCTTGGAGGAAGATCTAACCTTGTTGACACACTATCCACACTGAACGAATCAGGGGAGTATTTGTTTTCATTCTTTTACATATTTTACTTTTACATCCTTTAATTGAACATTGGGGACAATGTTCATCCTAAGTGTAAGGGGAGGGTAAATGATTATCTGCTTTTACATCCTTTAATTTAACTTACTTGAAAGATTGTGTGATTAGATGATGAAAACCTTAGTATTCTTAAGTTTGTATTTCAAAACCTTATAAGAATAACTTAACTAAACTAGATGAACACTTGATCTTGAGAAAATATTTTGGTCTTGCCCTTGTTCTTTGTTGTGCCGTGAATCCAAGAGAGAAAAGAGAGAGGAAGTGAAAAAAAAATTACTAGTTGATATTTTTGTGAAATGGAAACAAGTATACAATGTATGATATATATTTTAATGAGACAAGATCCATGTTTTTAGGGAGGCTAGGGGGGAGGGGCGGCAATCATGGAAGAAAAGAAGAAAACTTGGTCATTTGTAAGATAGTTGGTGTAGTGGTGTAAGATTTTGAGTTTATTAGTTGTTTTAGGTAATACCGGGTACCGAGTTAACTAAAAATAAATTTTAACGGAGTTAACCGTGACATAATAAAGTCATAAAAATTGTAAAATAATATTCCTGATGAGAATCGGAAGTTAAAATAATGATCGGGTTGAAATATCGCAAACCGACGGAGTTATAGGCTTCGACCGGAAAACGTAGCAATTGATTTGAAAACACCCGGTAAATTAATATTATAATTTTTATATTATTAAAATGAATATAAAAATATATTTGGATCATAGTCGGGAGTGTCGGACGTGTTAGTCACATTATTGGTCGTTTGTTAACGTTTATTTAGAAATAATTATACGTAAAAGTTAATTATACCAAAAGTACTAATTTAAATATCCTACGAGTGGAATAGTATGCAAGTGACATAATGATAATACGCAGACTATTTCTAGTCTGTATGAGACGTCCCAAATGATAATGCATGAATTCGCACCCGAACCAATACGGTTACGCGAATTTGAATACTCGTAAACTAAATTTACGATGAAATGAGTAATGCACGTGAATAGTGAAATTTCTTTCGGAAATGAATAGTGTCAAGTGAATAGTAAAATTTCTGAACGCTTCTCAGAATATCAAATTGACCTCAAAAATGATGAATAGTGCTCGATGAATAGTAAATGATGAATAGTAACCTGTGAATAGTAAATTGTCGAGGTTTGGAAAATGACCGGAAATTACGAGTTGTGACATATGAGACTGACACTGAAATCAAGGATGAAGCACTTCGTGCAACATTATTGAATGTCAGTCTCCTCATTGAAAAAATCGAGGCTTTCAAAGAGAAACCTATTTCATCTCCTATCCCCATTAAGGATAGTGACATTTTCTCCGATGATCCTATTCCGGAGTTTGAAGCCTTTACCTTTAATCATATGGGAGAAAAGATTAGTGGCAGTATCACTTCTCATTCTCAAATTTCTCTCCCCGAATATGATTCATTCACCTTTGAGGAGTTCTCCGGTGAACTCACTCATCATATCATGACTCCTCCGGAGTATGATGACCTGGAGGGAGATGCACTTAATCATGAGAATTTGCAAATTCCCACCCACCCTCTCGGGATATTTACGAGCTTAACCCTTGAAATCCAAACTCAGGCTACGGAGCCTGATCTCGAGGAAGAAAATCTTATAAAGATTTTCATCATGGTTTTCTTCTTGTTCTTCACCTACAGGGTGACTTCTCCTGTCCTTCACTCCTTCGGGAATGAAGACATTATTTTTGACCCCGGCATCACCGCTTATAGTTTATACTATCTTAAGCCGGGTACTTATCTCATCGGTGTGGAACTTTCACGTGCTTCAAATACTTGTCCAACCATCTTGAATGAAAGTCCGATGGAGATTGTTTCTTCCACATCATGTTTCCCCAAGGACAAATGAATTCGGGGTCGAGTCAAGCTAGCGACTCGGTAAACAAAAACAGTAGCATTTACTTAGGGTTTTCACCCTAAGTGTGGGGGAATTACCCCTACTGTGGTTACTTATAAAGTGAAAAAACAAAATGGTTTTCCACATTTAGCTTGTAATGTTGCCTTTTTACATTCAAAATGTCGGCATAATAGCCGGGACTTTGAATATTGAGGACAATATTCATCCTAAGTGTGGGGGGTATTTCGCTATTCTAGCGAATATTATCACAATTTACCATCTAATACCCCCGTTTTGGCCAAAATTTCAAAAAATTTTAAACATTTTTCACTGGTGCTTCAAAATTTTTGTGGTAATCAGTCCGCCTTGTCTAACCAACAAAAGGGATTGGCTAGTCCAGGAGCAAACGGCTCTTGGTAAAGACATCTCAAATCCGTTTATGGCTTGCAATTTGCCCAAAATAGTCCCATACCAAAGTTTCACTGAGTCTGATAAGTAACTCAGTGATCCACCCAGTTTCATAAGCTCTTAGAGAGCTTATTTGTGGGCCCCTCCTCATGAGTCCTGGCTTATTGAAGAGCCCCCCACCTCAGCTCTCCATTGCAGGTTTTGTTTTGGACCCTTGATCACTCAAGTGGGACCCACAGTGGGCTGCAAGTCACCACTTGAGCCTGTTTGGGTCTGTGGCCTTAGGATTTGCTTATCTTGTATTTCCAGCTTATTCCTCTTGTTCCTCTTGTATTTCTAGCTTACTTTTAGTGTTATAAATTAGGTTATAGCTTATTTAAAGCTTTGGTGTAATGGTGTAGCTTTTAGACAGCTTTTTCACTTTCAAAGTTCATTATGTGCTTATTTTGCTCAACTGTTGAGCTATTAAGCTCATTCACAGCTTATTTGTCAATTTTGTACAAAGTTCCTTTTTAAAAGTTTGTTTTCTCAAGTGCTTAAGTGAGTTTGTAAAGTAAAATTTCAAAAAGGAAAATAAAAAGAAATAGTGCCATTAGCCAGATTCGACCCTTGGACCACTTGGGTTGACTGGTCAAAACCAGACCATAAACGTGCACCATCTGCCCCAAGTGTTTGTTAGTGTTGTTTGTTTCACTTTTCATTTTTATACTTGCCTTGTACATTTTTAGCTTATTTTGCTTATTAGCTTAATTTTCCAGCTTATTTATAAGCATTTCAACTTTTTATATTTTTCTTAGCTTATTAATAGTATAAAGTATTTTTAGCAAAAGTTTTATAATTATTACTCTTTATTTAGTATTTTTAATAAATCAAAATAGTTTTATTAGTTAATAAATAGTTTTTAATTAATAATAATTAATTAAATAGTTATAAAAATTATTTTCTTTTTCTAATAATTTTCTTTTATCTTTAGGATTCCAAAAATATAATTTTCATGTTCGTAGGGTTAGCGTAGCTCAAATTTCGCTTTTTATTTTGCGCACTCGCGTTTTATTTTAAAAATAACTTTTACGTTGTTTACATTTAGGTTACGTTATTAAAAGTAGTTTGTAAAATTAGAAAAACCAAAAACATAAATAAAGTGATAGCTTCTATGTAAGCCGTTTGGCTTATTTTTCTGCTTACGTATAAGCAATTTCTGATTTTAAGTTTTTAGATTACGTTTTAAAGTTAACTAGGTTTCACGTAATTGTTCATATAGTTCGTTTAAATCGTTCTCATTCGTATTTCCTTAGTGTAATCATTCAAACTCACTTAAACCCCTTTCCTGTCCAAATTCACACGATCACAAACCCGTTTGTTAACCATCACACCTCGTCGGGACATAACGGCCTGGGGAAACCACTATACTTCCGCGGAGATTGATTCTAGGCAGTTTGACCTTATTGACCATCCCTGGTCAGTTTAGGTTCACCGTTTGGAGCCGATCAAATTTGTCGCCGCTGCCGGGGAGGTCGTGCGCATTTTCTAAACGGTTTTACAGATTAGTGAATCTGGATATACACTCACTGTATATTTACCATCCTTTGTTCATATTTTCTTATTTTTAAAACAAAACAGTTCCTGAAAACTTTGTAAAATAAGTTTTCAACGAACACAAAAACCCAAAAAGATTTTTTTTCTCATTTGTACAAAATGTTTATCAAAAATACCAAAAATATCCATCTTTACCCTCCTACCTTTTTTATTCTTCATCCCTTTACCCTCTATCCTTTTGATTCTAACTTCTCCCACTTGTCCTGTAATTGATTCTAATGGCATCTCTCGATGACGATTTCTTTGACCAAAGGGCCTTTAAAAGCAAAGTTGAAAAACTTATGGCCTTGTCAAAGATATCGAGATGTCGTGTTGATTATGATGGACCATCGATCCCTATTCCCTCTCCGGTGAGGGAAATGGATCAAGAAACCAAGGTGACAAAGGACCCTGTACTTCCCTCTGACGATGGAAATGCTAAATACGTCCAACCTACGGTTTCCCAAAAACCTAAGCTCACAATTGCTCCTAAATCATCAAGAATTATCCTAACCTTCCACGGTTTACGGTTAAAAGTTTGTCTAGCAAACGTACAGAGCTTAGGGCAGTGACTGAAAAGAACGACTTGCCCAATCTTCACGTTCATCAAGAACCAAAACCCGAGACCATAACGGAAGTGGTGGAAATTGCTAGCTCTAAGAGCACACCACTTATCCCACCTCCGGATTTTATTCCTTGTGTTGGTTGTGGTGAGCCACTTTTTGGTTTACCATGTCGTTGGTGTACATGTGTACAATGTGGTAATGATATTCAAAATGGGAGTTGTTTGTTTTGTGGGTCGAGTAATTCATTTGCTTATGATCCTAATCAGAACTCATTCAACGACTCTTCAAATTTTTCCAATTACCCATCACATTCATACGAGCAAGAATCATATTATCCTAATCACAATGATTGTTCGTATCAAAATACACCAAACATTTCTTGTGAGTATTGTGGAGGTCCTCACCAAGGTTTTGATTGTTATAATAGTCAAAATGTTGGTTACGACCAATATCCATACAACTCACCAAACCAGACTCAATAGTTTAACTGTTGTGAGTACTGTGGTGGCCCACACTACAGTTCTGATTATCAATCGGGCAACACGCTTGTCTATGAGCAGTTTCCTGATAACAATTATGACTCTAGCACATACGACCCACAGCCACATCAGTCTTACTGTTGTGAATATTGTGGAGGTCCTCACATTAGCTCGGATTGTCAAACAGGGAATCCACTTCCTTGCAACAATTATGACTATTCGTATCAAGACCAACCTCCACAACACCAATTGACCCAAGCAACTCCTCAATTCCCGCAAGACCTTTGTCTAAAGGTTCTTGAAGCATTTAAAGAATTTAAGGAGGGGTTGGCTACTACATCGTTTCAAGAATCTCGTGAGAAATCAATGGCAGAATTACTTGCTGAAGAACGAGATGCTCGAAACGAATTGAGCATGGAAGAATTACTTGCTGAGCAAAGAGCGGCTAAAATACGCGCCAATCTTCGCTATGCTGCTCTATATGATGACGATGATGACAGTGATGATGATGAAGATAACATTGTTATTATTCCAAAAGATTCATCAGATTCATCTGTTGTGATTCCTTCCATGGAGAATCAAGGAGTAAATAATGTGACAGAGTCACTAGCCATTGATCAAATGGAACTTGAAAATTCCATAACTGCTAGTACTTCTAAACTCCCTCAGTCTATTGATATCACACCCGAAGTTCACACTCACTCTCTTAACATGGGGGATGAGCATCTTAGCACTATTCCTGATAAGGAATCAGACGAATTAATAAAGTCTAGTGTTGAGATCCTTGTCCCAATCCCTAGAGAGTCACAGGGGACTTTTGATCATGTGTGTGATTTACCTTCTTACCCTGAAAATCCAAAAGATCATTTTGAGACTTTCTCCGATTTTAATGATGACTGTACATCTTATGATCTTATGGAGAAGTTGAGTATGAAGAGGCACCATTGCCTCATTCGGATGTTGACCCTCTTATTAAGGAGTTCACAAATGAACTTACTCACATCAATCCACTTCCATTGGGAAGTGATGATGATCTCCTTGATTTTGAAGCCGATATGGGAGAAACTGAAAATCTTTTAAACTCTAATCCCAACATCGAGCTTGGTACTTCACATGCTGATGAAAATTCTTTATCTTTTGGAGACATCAGTCATGTGGAAGGATTACCTTCTGAGCTAGTTAGCTTAGAAGAAGTGAATGATGAGACTGACACTGAAATCAAGGATGAAGCACTTCGTGCAACATTATTGAATGCCAGTCTCCTCATTGAAAAAATTGAGGCTTTCAAAGAGAAACCTATTTCATCTCCTATCCCCATTAAGGATAGTGACATTTTCTCCGATGATCCTATTCCGGAGTTTGAAGCCTTTACCTTTGATCATATGGGAGAAAAGATTAGTGGCAGTACCACTTCTCATTCTCAAATTTCTCTCCCCGAATATGATTCATTCACCTTTGAGGAGTTCTCCGGTGAACTCACTCATCATATCATGACTCCTCCGGAGTATGATGACCTGGAGGGAGATGCACTTAATCATGAGAATTTGCAAATTCCCACCCACCCTCCCGGGATATTTACGAGCTTAACCCTTGAAATCCAAACTCAGGCTACGGAGCCTGATCTCGAGGAAGAAAATCTTATAAAGATTTTCATCATGGTTTTCTTCCTGTTCTTCACCTACCGGGTGACTTCTCCTGTCCTTCACTCCTTCGGGAATGAAGACATTATTTTTGACCCCGGCATCACCGCTTATAGTTTATACTATCTTAAGCCGGGTACTTATCTCATCGGTGTGGAACCTTCACGTGCTTCAAATGCTTGTCCAAACATCTTGAATGAAAGTCCGATGGAGATTGTTTCTTCCACATCATGCTTCCCCAAGGACAAATGAATTCAGGGTCGAGTCAAGCTAGCGACTCGGTAAACAAAAACAATAGCATTTACTTAGGGTTTTCACCCTAAGTGTACCCCTACTGTGGTTACTTATAAAGTGAAAAAACAAAATGGTTTTCCACATTTAGCTTGTAATGTTGCCCTTTACATTCAAAATGTCGGCATAATAGCCGGGACTTTGAATATTGAGGACAATATTCATCCTAAGTGTGGGGGGGTATTTCGCTATTCTAGCGAATATTATCACAATTTACCATCTAATACCCCCGTTTTGGCCAAAATTTCAAAAAATTTTAAAAATTTTTCACTGGTGCTTCAAAATTTTTGTGGTAATCAGTCTGCCTTGTCTAACCAACAAAAGGGATTGGCTAGTCCAGGAGCAAACGGCTCTTGGTAAAGACATCTCAAATCCGTTTATGGCTTGCAATTTGCCCAAAATTGTATGGTACCTCAACTCGCCATATCTCATAAAGCGAATGAGTTGGCTAGCCCGCAAGATTATGGCTTGTGGTAAAGGCAGTGGAAAATCCATAATTGGTAATCAGCTCACAAAGATGTTGACTATTCCATCAAGAGCTGGCTAGTCCAGAAGCAAACGGCTTTTGGTAAAGACTAATCAAATCCGTTGACAACTGGTGGTTTGCTCAAAATCACACGGTTATCAGGTGTGCCACAGTTCTTACACCTGGCTACTCCAGAAGTGATGGCTTTTGGTAAAGAGTTTCAAATCCATCAAGTTTTCCAAAAAGATTGCTAGGGACTAGCAACAGTTTAGTGTGGGGGATTGATGAGTGCTCAAACACTCATCATTTTTATCGTATTTAAACTGCCAAAACATCCGAAAATGCTTAGAAACGCATCAAAATACTAAAAATATCCCAGGGACTGTATTTAATACGTTTCAGATGCAAAACGAGCGAACACAATGAAAAATGAACAAAGTTTACACATTTGGCAGTTTTAGTCCCCCGACTTTCAAAAATTTACAAAGCTAGTCCCTGAGCATTTGTTTTGAGAGGAAAGTCAACCTAAGGCATTTAGAAGTCAAAAATCATCAAAATTAATCCTTAGGTAAAAACGTTGGAAAGTTTTCACTTTTTGTCCCTGCAGTTTGGGAAATTGACAAACTCAGTCCCTGGGTACTTTTTAAATGGAAATGTTATTTGTGGACCCTGGAATATGGATATGTGGCAAACTTGGTCCCTTGGAATATTTTGGAAGTTTGGCAAGTTTGGTCCTTCAAAATTATAAAATTACAATATTGGTCCTTGTGGTTCAAAGTTATACAAACCATACGGACCCTTTGTATCTTTATTATCCAAACACAAACACCAGCCCATCTAATTCCCCAGCCTAAATACCACCCCAGCCCACCCATTTTTATTAATAAAATGGCCTGGTCAAAACCTCAGGTCAACCTCCCTCACCCTTCTCCTTCTTCTACCCCGCCAAAACACACAGTCCCCACACCCTGCTCTCCCAACATTTATGTCCCCCCCCCCCACCACTCTCCAGCCATCCTACTAACCCTACTACCTTTCCCCCCTCAACCAAAGTCAACCCTCAACACCATAATTACCCCCTTCTCCCATATAACTCCAACAATCCTAGGCTGAGATGAATGGAGCATCAAATCAGTAGCTGTGGTGTTTCCAGGGTACAAAGACAAAACAACTAAAGCATACCAGACAAAGAGGACAAAGGTGAAAAAGAGAAAAAAAGGAAGAAACACAGCCTGGTTGTCAAGTCTTCTTCATTTTTATTTTTATTAGTATAAGTAGTTTCAATTGTAAGCCAAAAAAGAAGGCAGTTAGTTAAGTAGTGAAGTAGTAATTTTTATCTTATGTAATTTTCAAGTCAGCAATTAGTGTAATATGTAATTTTACTCAGTAATCAATGCAAGCAATCTTTTTCAGTTCTTAAAATTCAAGTTGTTATTGGCATTCCCAGATTTGATTTAAAATTGTTCTTAGTTTATGTTTATTAATCTTAGCCTTTCAAATCCTCACATTAGTCCTCTGTAACCAAAAAGAAAACTAAAACAAGACAGAAAGAATTCAGAAAAAGAAAAAAAAATAGAGATAATTACAAAGGAAAATCAAAATAAAATGGGAAAATGGTGATACTGGGTACTGAAGCAGAAGAAGGAATGAAGAGGGTCTAGAAGTCTCATGGGAGACAGTAGGATGGATATCTAATTCCTGGTTCATGATCTCAGCTTGATAAGAAACTTGTAAGACTCTTTCACATACATATCTTTTAGCACAAGTAGTTGTAACTTGTTGTAGTTATAGATTGTTGTTTGTTTGTGTTCCTATGGGTTCAATGCATGTTAATTTAAACCTATCTTGCAGTTTCCTAGTCTTGGTAACTCAACTGTCTCATTAGAACATAAGAACATATTTGAAAGGGGTGTTTGGGATAACCTTATACCCTGAGTTCTTTTGGCTGTCAAGGTTTGAAACTAGTTTGAGCTTTTAGGTTGATCATGCAGAAAAGTCAAAATTAAGTTTTTAGGTTGATCATGCATAACTGTTTGAGCTTATAGAGTAGCATAATCTGTATATCAGTTGATAACTTGTAACTTTTGCTTGAATTAGTTAAATTCCTTCCAAATACACCAATTTCAGCAAGCTTTGGATCAATTGAAACTAACATTGGTCAACTGTTTCAAAAATTGCAAAAGTCAAAAGCTCAAACCTGTCAAATGGGACAGATTTTAAGATCATGCACAGGGTTCAATATAGTTTAGAAATAGTAAATTATTGTTGATTTAGATTCTATAGTGGTCTGTGTGTCTGCATCAAGAAGAAATCTGGATTTTGAAACTACTTTGCTCATTGAAAATCAACCTTGAACTGACCCTTTTGGCACATAGATTGCCCTGCACCAGGGATCCCATTTGAATGGGCCATTTTCAAATCTTTGTAGTTTGATCATAATTGTACCTTAGTCTGTAACATTTGTAGCTTTTTAATCACCTTCTGTCTGGCTTGCTATGCATATTCAAGTTTTCCTATTTCATGCTTATTAGTGCTGCTTATTATGCCCTTCATGATCACCCAAAATCACTCACTACACTGATTCATCAGTGTAGTTGAGTCCATTTTCATTAGCGTATTTATTGGTCCATTGTTCATTTTAGCTTAAGCTTATTGATGTTTTGAGTTGCCCTTCTGGCTGATTGCTATTGCTTGTGCTTGTGTCCAATTTACTACTTATTCTATGGCTTAATTTTGTTTCCCAAAGTTGTCCCATACCAAAGTTTCACTGAGTCTGATAAGTAACTCAGTGATCCACCCAGTTTCATAAGCTCTTAGAGAGCTTATTTGTGGGCCCCTCCTCATGAGTCCTGGCTTATTGAAGAGCCCCCCACCTCAGCTCTCCATTGCAGGTTTTGTTTTGGACCCTTGATCACTCAGGTGGGACCCACAGTGGGCTGCAAGTCACCACTTGAGCCTGTTTGGGTCTGTGGCCTTAGGATTTGCTTATCTTGTATTTCCAGCTTATTCCTCTTGTTTCTCTTGTATTTCTAGCTTACTTTCAGTGTTATAAATTAGGTTATAGCTTATTTAAAGCTTAGGTGTAATGGTGTAGCTTTTAGACAGCTTTTTCACTTTCAAAGTTCATTATGTGCTTATTTTGCTCAACTGTTGAGCTATTAAGCTCATTCACAGCTTATTTGTCAATTTTGTACAAAGTTCCTTTTTAAAAGTTTGTTTTCTCAAGTGCTTAAGTGAGTTTGTAAAGTAAAATTTCAAAAAGGAAAATAAAAAGAAATAGTGCCATTAGCCAGATTCGACCCTTGGACCACTTGGGTTGACTGGTCAAAACCAGACCATAAACGTGCACCATCTGCCCCAAGTGTTTGTTAGTGTTGTTTGTTTCACTTTTCATTTTTAATACTTGCCTTGTACATTTTTAGCTTATTTTGCTTATTAGCTTAATTTTCCAGCTTATTTATAAGCATTTCAACTTTTTATATTTTTCTTAGCTTATTAATAGTATAAAGTATTTTTAGAAAAAGTTTTATAATTATTACTCTTTATTTAGTATTTTTAATAAATCAAAATAGTTTTATTAGTTAATAAATAGTTTTTAATTAATAATAATTAATTAAATAGTTATAAAAATTATTTTCTTTTTCTAATAATTTTCTTTTATCTTTAGGATTCCAAAAATATAATTTTCATGTTCGTAGGGTTAGCGTAGCTCAAATTTCGCTTTTTATTTTGCGCACTCGCGTTTTATTTTAAAAATAACTTTTACGTTTTTTACATTTAGGTTACGTTATTAAAAGTAGTTTGTAAAATTAGAAAAACCAAAAACATAAATAAAGTGATAGCTTCTATTTAAGCCGTTTGGCTTATTTTTCTGCTTACGTATAAGCAATTTCTGATTTTAAGTTTTTAGATTACGTTTTAAAGTTAACTAGGTTTCACGTAATTGTTCATATAGTTCGTTTAAATCGTTCTCATTCGTATTTCCTTAGTGTAATCATTCAAACTCACTTAAACCCCTTTCATGTCCAAATTCACCCGATCACAAACCCGTTTGTTAACCATCACACCTCGTCGGGACATAACGACTCGGGGAAACCACTATACTTCCGCGGAGATTGATTCTAGACAGTTTGACCTTATTGACCATCCCTGGTCAGTTTAGGTTTACCGTTTGGAGCCGATCAAGAGGCAATAAAGATTATGAAAGAATGTCATTCGGGCCCTTCTAGGGCCATCATGGGATAAACACCACTGCACGAAAGATTTTCAATGCAGGATTCTATTGGCCCACAATATTTCCTGATGTAAAGGAGATGATACAGGCATGCAATGCATGTCAACGGGCCAGGAATATATCAAGTAGAGATGAAGCGCCCCAGAATTTATACAACTTTGTGAGGTTTTGGATGTTTGGGCAATCGATTTCATGGGACCCTTTCCATCTTCAGGGGGAACGAATATATTTTATTGGCCATTTATTATGTTTCAAAATGGGTAGAGGCACAAGCCCTTAGGACCAACGATGCTAGGGTAGATATTCATTTTTTGAAAAAGTTGTTCGCTAGGTTCGACATTCCTAAGGTTATCATTAGTGGTAGGGGGACCCACTTTTGCAATGCGCAAATGGAAAAGGTCATGTAGAGGTATGGAGTTTCCCACCGTTTCTCCACCGCCTATCACCCACAAATCAACGGTCAAGCAGAAAACACCAACAGGGTAATTAAAAGAATATTGGAGAAGACGGTTAATCAAAACAGAAAGGACTGGTCATTTAAACTCGATGAGGCATTATGGGCATTCCGAACTGTCTACAAGACACCTATTGGAACGACCCCGTTCCGCATGGTTTATGGCAAGGCATGTCACCTTCCGGTGGAACTCGAACACAAAGCTTATTGGGCACTTAAGGCATGTAATTTAGATTATACAATCGCTGGAACAAATCGGTTCTTGCAACTCCATGAGCTTGATGAGTTAAGGCTAGAAGCATATGAATCCTCCGTTACATATAAAGAAAGGGCAAAAAGATGGCATGACCAGCGAATTAAGAAACCTAAGGAGTTTTCAGAAGGGGACAAAGTTCTATTGTATAATTCTCGGTTAAGGTTATTTCCCAGGAAACTCAAGTCTAGATGGTATGGGCCCTTTACAGTGAAAAGTTCCTCTAAAACTAGCGTTGTTGTGTTAATGGACGATGAAAATAGAGAGTTTACTGTCAACAAACAACGCATAAAACATTATCAAGAAAGTGGTAATGAGATGATTAGTGAGGAGGATGTAACATTTGACGATGAGGTTACGTAATAACCCATGACCTTGAGTCTAGCTACAAGACTCGTAAATAAAGAAAAGCGCTTCTTGGGAGGCAACCCATGTTTTGTGTGTTTTTATTTGTTTGATTTGTTTGGTTGTTATTTGTTTTCGTATGCATGCTTTATTTTTTTTTTAATTGTTGGTAGATCATGTTTCAAACTAAAATTGTGAAAATGCTTTATTTTGTTGTTTAACTTCGTCTTAACTTCATATAAAGGTATTTTGCAAAAGCTAAGTGTAAGGGGAAACCCCAAATTTGTTTCTAAGAATGAAAATGATAATGATTCACCACAATATTGAATGAACATGTGTATTAGTATTTGTTAGAGTCAAATGCTTGTATCGAGTCATAATGATGTTTTGCAGGATTTTCCAGGAAGTAGGACATAAGTTTTTCCAGAAATTTTCTGGAAACTTAACGTAAACATTTCTGCAGGTCACTTCTAACGGCGTCAGGAGTTAACTCCTGACGGCGTCATGTGTAAAATTCTAGAAATTTTGCAAGTTTTATTTTTATAACGGAGTCTTAAGGTTTTTGTTAATTCTTTAGTTTTATAAACTCCAGGAAATCTGCAAACATTCATTCCATAAGCATTATATCTTACATTGTTTTCTAGGATTTATTAGTATATATAGATTGCCGCCGATTTTACACGAGGTTGCCTTGATTATTTTCTCAGGTTTAACAGGTTATATATGACAAGAAGATGATTTATTTTCTGTAAGGGAAGCTTTGAATGTTCATTTTCTTGGAGGAAGATCTAACCTTGTTGACACACTATCCACACTGAATGAATCAGGGGAGTATTTGTTTTCATTCTTTTACATATTTTACTTTTACATCCTTTAATTGAACATTGGGGACAATGTTCATCCTAAGTGTAAGGGGAGGGTAAATGATTATCTGCTTTTACATCCTTTAATTTAACTTGAGTTTGTTTATTCGATGGTAGGTGTGTAATAAAACTAATAGAAATACTTGTTAGTGTAATTTTAGCGCCAAATTTAATTTTTTTTTACAACATTTAGGAGTGAAACTTTAGCCTTAACAAGCGTCTCATGGATAGGAGTTGTATGACTAGCACAAAACCGTACCATTCAGAAAAAATTTCCAGCCGAATATGTGAGATTCGCCTTTAGATTTGATAGGAAAATCATTCATTATTAGTGCTTATGAGTGTACCAGTAGCATTTAGATTCTAGAACTTGCGTTAGTGATGCATCTCGAGATCGCTAGTGAGACTACATTCGTGTAGTAGGATTTACTACATGATAAGAGGCATTAGGATCACCCTTGTGTTTAAACCCGTATCATAATTACTTGACCATTTAAGTCATATTACTTGGCTAGTAAAGTCAATTAATTTTCCCCACACCTTAGCGTTGTACTCATTTTTAGTACAAGAAACCCCTAGTACAACCCTCCGAGCCTATCCTTTCATTTCTAACTTTAAGCATATTACTTAAAGGAAGAATTTGTTACAACCCACCCAAATGTGCAACCAAATCGCCTTAGCCTTCCATGTATGCACTCCGAGCCTATGATGAATTATTTTGGATGGTAGGGTAAAAGTGTGTGCAAAAAAAAATAATAATAAAATAAAAAAAAATAAAAAAAAAAAGATAAAAAAAATTGAAAAATCAAGAAAAAGAAAAAAAAAATAGAAAAAGAAATGAGAAAAAACATTCGGACTACCATCCCGTTTCATTCTATGTTTATTTTATGTTTTTGTTATTTTTGATTAATTAGCTAAATTCGAGTCTAGTCTTGGCTTAGCAACGCCATATTGTACATGTAATTAACCAAGATGATTAACTCGCCACCAGTAAATATTGCCTTTATCCAACAAAACCGTGTATTCCATATCCCTACACCTAACGTTATAACCCTTTGAAAGACCTCTTTGATAGTTTATTCTAGGTGCTTACGCCAAGTGGTGGAGGTTTGATCCTTTCCCAAGCCTATGGTAATCTATTTGTTATGACAGGTAATGAGAGATGTTTTCCATTTCCTTATTGTGATATATACTTTATTACACCCGAGAGATGTGAGTATCTAAACACTATTTGTGAGGTGCTAGTGTATAACCTCCGTGCTTGTTGAGATATGAATATCAAAGTACTGCTGGAAAGATCAAAGTACTGCTATGTCAAAGTACTGCTCAAAGTCAACGTGCTGATCAAAGTCAAAGTACTGCTAGTTATTGAAGATTATTCAAAGTACTTCGAAGAACAAGGACTTATGTGCAATATTGTTTAAAGGATTATTATGTAATATTATATGAATATTCTAGAATTAGTTAGAGGTAATTAATTGTCATTTAAGTTAATATTGTAAACCGACTTAAGGTTTTCCTTAAGCCTATAAAAGGAGCCTTAGGATGGTATTAGACATATGAGTTTTAGAGTCTCACAATATGATTTATAGAAAACGATTTTAGTAAAGTTAGGGATTGTTAGTGAATCTGTATTTAGAGAAGCAGGTTCAAAGAGTTGGTTTTAATATAAACAAAGTTCATCTTAGCTTTGTGTTAGTAGATTCCGCATACTTTACAAAGTAATATCAGTTTTTCAATATTAATTATTTTGAGTTATTCAAGATTGTTAAAACCTTACAAGCTACAAAGTACTTTGGTCATAGTATATCGATCCAACAAGTGGTATCAGAGCTTGTGTTGGAAACTCTGATTAAAAAGAAAACCTTTAAAACCGATTTTACTACAAACCCTTAAAGATGTCGATAGATGTTCCACCTGCTCCATCCATCACTGCAGTCAGAATTCCTATTTTCAAGAAGGGAGAATATGATCTATGGAGCATGAAGATGAGGTAGTACATTGCCATCACTAACCAGGCACTATTGGATGTGATTGTCAATGGCAATATGGTAATTGATGAACCATTAGAGATCCCAGGACAACCAACACCACCCAAGCCAACCTTGCCAGCTGCCACCAAAAGAAATCAAGGCAAGGCTCTCAACATACTGCTTTTTGCCATTCCTGATGGCCACTTATTGAAGTTTCACGATGCCAAGGATGCAAAACAACTATGGGCTGCTATTAAAACAAGATTTGGAGGTAATGATGCTTCCAAGAAGATGCATAGGAACCTGTTGATGCAGCAGTTTGAAACCTTTACTGTTGGTGAAAGAGAAAGTCTTGACTCTGCCTATGATAGATATCAAAATCTACACAGTATGCTAGAGTTATATGGAGCAGAGGCAACAGTTGAAGATACTAACTTGAAGTTCTTGAGGAGTTTGTCATCTGCATGGCATGTGGTTGCTACCATGATTAGAGGACAGTATGGATTGGATACTATGGACTTTCATGATCTTTATAACAAAGATGAAGGGTAACAAAGGTTCAAGTTCTCAAAGCATTGCTTTTGTATATTCTGAAAATAGAAGCAGTGCTTATACTAAAAGTACTGTTTATCCTTTCCAAAGTACTATTGCAGAGACACAGAATCCATGTACAACCATGATCACTACCACTTCATCACATACCCCCAACTCAAATGATGTTCTGTGCTCATTCTTTGCTCAACAAGCCACTCTACCTGTTACCTATCAAGAAGATGTCCTGCAAATTGATGATGATGCTATGGAAGAAATTGACATATGATGGCAGGTTGCCATGATCACTACAAGGATTAAGAAGTTTATGAACAAGACAAGGAGAGGTATTGATTTCAAAGCTAAGCAGGGGATAGCATTTGACAAGTCTAAAATTGAATGCTTTAATTGTTGTTAGGAATACGTTTATTCCACTGAAGACTCGGTCACCCCAAGTATTGTAATAGCATAGTGTAGCTCGTAGCATTCATTAGTTTAGAGTAGTATTTGTGGAGTCGGGTCGGGTCTTACCCACTGTCAGCCCGGTCCACAGCCCGTTTGATAGGGCGGTAAGCTTGTAACTATAAATACCCTCTCCCACCCAAGGGAGATGGTTGGACCTTCATTTGCAATTCAATCTTTCTTTCATTTTTACAAAGGCTCCCATCCACTTTCTCTCACTAACTTTCTCTTACTAGAAATCATCACATTAGATCCATATAAACATTTATCTAAGTTTGTTAAAATCTTAAGTGTATTACAATTGGTATCAGAGCCATGGTTCTATCCTAGGATGAGTGGTACACATCAATTCGTGGCTTAGTTTATATGTTCTTGATGGTTCGAATTACATTAGTGGTTTTTCTCCCATCTTGATCTCGTACAGTGTTTTTCTTGGTGTTTTGTTTGTACTTTCTTTGTTAGAAAGGTCATATACATCTTGTGTTGCTCTTGGTTTGGTTATATCATCACTCTCGTGGAAGATATAATGATTTCGTGGTGGTTTTCATCTTAGCGAGTTGGCATATTCGTGGTAGAGAGTTGGTTGTTGTTATTAGCGAGTTGATAATAGTGATTTGGCGGTTTGCCATTTTTGGATATAGTGCCAAATCGCTAGACAGCGACAGCTTTGTCTTATTAGCTCAGCGAGTTGACTGACCAGCGAGATGACCTTTGCTAGCGAGTTGTGATCTGTGTAGCGAGTTGACTACGTGTAGCGAGTTGTGACGTATCCAGCGATTTGATCTTTATAGCGAGTTGGTGATTGGTAGTGAGTTGAGTCAGGGTAGCGATTTGCATCTTTCCAGCGAGTTGTCCAAATAGCGAGTTGATTATTTACTAGCGTGTTGTGCACTGCAGCGTGTTGGTGAAGTTAGCGAGTTGTTCCTGTAGCGACTTGGTCCTTTTTTAGCGAGTTGTGTAGTATCTCCAGCGAGTTGTGTATTTTGGCGATTTGTCTATTCTAGCGAGTTGGTTAGACTTGATAGAGTGTTGTGCTAGTGTGATTAGCGTGTTGGTTTATTTTCATTAAAAATTTTCTACAGTTGTGAAACTTGTGCACTATTGCGACTCAAGTTGTTACTACCACTTCCACAGTAACTTGACATTGTGGGACTAATCTTACGGCTTGACTAGTTACTTTTAAAGTAACCTGACGTTGTGAGTCTAATTCTACGATTTGTCTTGGTCCACTATAGATCGGCTGTAATTTGACTTGTTGCAACAATACACGAAATACACTTCTGTTTAAAATACTTGGTACCTTTCATAACATGGCAAGCACTTCCTCGGATGACATTCAGGCAGCTGGGTCTGATACACGTCCTCCTATGCTGGACAGGACGGACTATGAATCATGGGCACAAAGGATTCGTCTCTATTGCTTAGGTAAGGAAAATGGGGAAAACATCTTGAAGTCCATTGATGAAGGACCTTTTCACCCGGGTTTCACCAGAGACACAATTGAAGCTACTGATGAACTTCCAGCTGTAGTTGGTCCTAACAGACTTCGTACCTATAATGAGCTGACAAATGAAGAAAAGAAACGTTACGATGCTGACATCAGAGCCTCGAACATCATAATTCAAGGACTTCCAAAAGATGTCTACAAACTCATCAACTACAACACAGATGCCAAAGTTGTCTGGGATAATGTGAAAATGCTTCTCGCAGGGTCTGAACTAACAAAAGAAGATCGTGAGTCTCAGTTATATGATGAATTTAGGCACTTTAAAATGAACCTTGGAGAAAGCATCACTGACTACTACGTCAGATTTCACAAGTTAGTCAATGACATGAGAATCATCAAGATGACAATGCCCAATATCCAGCTTAACTCAAAATTTGTGAACAACATGGCACCGAAATGGGATAGATTTGTCACAGCGGTTAAACTCAACAAAGGGCTCAGGGACACAAATCATGAACAACTCTATGCATACCTGCAACAACATGAGAAACATATTGCATATGATAGGGTATTGAGGGAAAAGCTTAACCCTCCAGCTGCAAATGATTCACTTGCATTTGTCACAAATGTTCAGCAGCTTAACCAGTCTTCACAAGAACAATCTCAACCACAACAGCTCTCGTCCAGATCTACTACAATGTTCAGTCAATCATCTACACCTTCATCATCCACTTCTAACACACAACTTGATTCTGGGTGCTCTCACACCGACATGATGATTGACAACCTCTCAAACCAAGTCTCTCTTCTTGTTCAACAATTCCGGGCTGTTCTTCCATCAACCAACAACCAACTCCGAACCTCTTCAAACCCTTGAAGTCAGGCAATTATTGAAGATGGTAGGGTTGTAGTGCAGAATGTGCCAGGGAGACAGACAGTGAATCAAAGGAATGCTGGTAGAGGGAATGGGCAGTACAGAGTTGGTAATGCACTTCAAGTCCAGGCTAGGCAGCCAAAGTGCTACAATTGTGGTGGATTAGGCCACATTGCTAGAAACTGCACTCAACCGAAGCGGCCACAGAACTCTGAGTACTTTAAGGACAAAATGCTGCTGATGCAGGCACAAGAGAATGGGACTGCTCTGGATGAAGAAGCGCTACTCTTTCTGGCTGGTGATGATAGGAATACGTTTGATGCTGATGTTGATAATCAACCGGTTCAGGATTTGGCACTCAATGATCCGAACATATTCCAAGTGGAGGATTGTGATTCATTCGACTCTGATGTGGATGACGAACCTACCGCACAGACAATCTTCATGGCCAATCTGTCTGCTGCTGCTTCTACTCCACAACGGCCTGGTTCCTCCATCACATCTGCTATCTCTGAGGTACCAACGCTGTCCAATCTTAATGATACCACCACTCCACAGGAGGCATGTAACTCGGTACAACTCAAGGATATTGACAATTCAGATACCATTGATATGGGAAATACTAACAATATACCATATGAAAGGTATATGGTTGACAATAGCCTGACAGTTGTACCAAGGGATATGCCGTCCATTGAACAAGAGCTGCATGAGCACACTATATACAACCATGATGATTCTTTGATCACTAGATGTAACCTCCTTAAGGACCAGGTGACTTTATATGAACAACGTGCTAAATTTGACCTTAATGAACGAGAACAGAAAATGGAACTTCAATTGTGTGCGTACATATCTGAAAATAACTCTAAACAAGAAACGTTGAGAAAAGAGTTAACGTCTTTGAAAAAACAATTGGATCAAACTGTTTCACAAAAACAGGAGATTCAAAAGATTCTGACATCTACCAAATTTGAACACAAAGAAAAAGAAGCAAAACTTCTTAATGATTTCTCAAAACTCAAAAACTTGAAAAACAAATTAGAAGATAAGTTGTACATGCAAAACCAAACCGTTCAATCTGCTCAAATGATGTACAATCATAGGAGGTTTAGAGATGAATTTAGTGTAAAGGATGCCTCTAAACCAAAAGTCAAATGTCTTAGAAATGGTATAGGTGCTCAACCTACGTTATATGATGCAAACAACATGCTTGAACCTAACCATGCCCCTCCTGATGTGAGTTCATATGACGAGATTAATGAGTGGGAAGATAGAACTAGGGAAAAAATCACAAAGCATTTGAAGGACCCCCAGTGCATTGCTAACAATATTGTGTTTCACTATGACTATTCTGTAGATAATCATTCGGCCATTTTTGTTCCCCAAAAGAAAATTCTCCCAGAAAAGGTTTTTTGGAATATAGACATTGAGAAAATGAGGGCCGAAAGGCTTATAGGTAACACACGTATAGTTTTTAGGATTGCTGACCCCACTGTATATCCCATAAACACACCGAAGGACCTTGTGCCCTTCACTCTTCCCATGCAGTGTAATACTCTCATTGGTTTGTATGTATTAGGCCAACTGTTTAATGATTTTGAGCTAACTTGTAAAAAGAGAATTACACCAACTGGGATTACGGAAGGGGAAAGGGGTTTTGAGCAAACAAAACGATGTTACCTAACTGAAGTCATGCCATTTTTCAAACTCCTCAAAGAACACTTTGATGGCCTCAAAAAGACGATTAATAATGATGTCACTGAAATGAAAAAAACCTTTAATGAGGTGGAAAATGAGGGTAAACAATTGGCAATTGATCTCAAATATAGTGAAATAGACAGGAAAAACATTCTCATCATGAATGAGAACTTGATTGCTAACTGCATTGCACAGGATGTATTTTACACCGTGACCGATTCTGCCTTATCTGCGAAACAATTTCATGAGATGTCGGTCACGTTGCAAGTATTTCAGAATCGTGTGATTGAGCTTGAGGGGGAGAATTTGAGATTACATACCAAAATTCAAAACAATGACCATGATAACATGGTCAGGAAATTTTCAAAACTAGAAATTGATTATCTTAAGTTGCAACTAAAATATCAACATCTAGAAGAAAGCACTAAAATTTCAAATGCCAAGACATCCTCGGATGCTCCTGACTTTGACACATGTTTTGAATTAGGCAAAAAGGATGAAACGATTCAAGCTCACTCAAACACGATTCGGAAGTTGAGGGCTCAAATTGCACAATTAAAGTCTAACATGGATGAAAATACTAATCACCAAATGTCTCTAGATTCTCAAAAGTTTCAAAAACATGGCACCATTAATGATCTACAACATGAAAATGTGTGGCTTTGTGATGAATTGTCAAATGCTAAACAACGATACAAAGAATTATTCGAGTCGATTAAAACAACACGTGATCAAAACAATAAAAGGGTCACTTCTTTGTTAAACGAAATTGAGAACCTAAAGACTATGGTGAAAGGGAAAATGCCCGTTGAGTCATGTGACCATGTGAGCAACAATGTTCATGTTTGTTCGAAATATTCGTGTGATGTTGTGGATGTTGCTCTACCCCTTAGGAACAACAAGTTAGTTCATTGCAACTACCTTAGATATCTTAAGGAATGCCTTGTCATACTTAGAGAAACCGTTGAGGAAGATAGGATAACCAAACCGCTTGATGAAGTAGTTATTGATGCATGTTTTCTCACTAATAGAGCTCAGGAATTACTAGAATATGCTATTAGTACATGCCCCAAGAATGACGACAAGCTGCAAAGGTTATATGCAACACAGTCCAATGATAGAAACAAACATGTTGCAAGTGATATCCCTCAGACTTTGCCTCAATCCAATGTCATGATCACTAACAAACAAGCTGCAACCAAGTTTACTAATGTTCCAATCATTGCTTCTACATGAGTAAAAGTTGTGCTCAAAGCTAGCGGGCCACAGCCTAGGTGCAATACAAAGAATGATAGGGCTTTACCGGCTAAGAGTGGACTTAAGAATAAAGTAGAAGAACCATCTAGGAACAATAAGAAACATCTGGGGAATGAAAAGAATCGTGTTGATTCAAACATTTGTTTAAATAATGATGTAATCAATTCGAATTCTTATGCTATCCGTAAAACATGTAATGAATGTTTAACTGTTGGTAATCATGATGTTTGTGTTGTGCCTCTCTTTGCGTCTTCTATACAATCTTCGGTTAAGAATGTTTTGAATGATAATCATGATAGGCAGGTTTGGAAATGTACAGGAAAAGTGTTTACAAATATTGGATATCAATGGAGGCCTACTGGTATGAAGTTCTCTCTAGGAGAAAAGTGCCCTTTAACTAGGCTCACTAACTCCAAGATAGTGCCAATTAAGAAATGGATACCCACTGGTAGAACATTCCCGTTAGAAGCACGTAGATCCACTTCTAGGTCTAGTGCATCATTTAATACAGATACCAACAGCATATCTGTGACTTATGATAATCCTGTATTTGCATGTGCTAACCTAACGGACCCCAATGGCTTGTGGGGCTCCAGCTTTGTCAGTTATCCACCCTCGTCTGGTTTCAAATGGAGGTCGTACAAATCGTCCTCTGGTATTTGGACTCAGGCTGCTCAAAACATATGACCGGAGACCGCTCGCGGCTCAAGAATTTCGTGGAAAGGTTTATTGGTACGGTTAGATTCGGGAATGACCATTTTGGCAAAATAATGGGTTATGGTGATTATGTTTTTGGGGACAGTGTGATATCTAGAGTCTACTACGTGGAGGGTCTTGGACACAATCTTTTCTCTGTGGGCTAATTCGGTGATTCAGATCTTGAAGTTGCCTTCAGAAAACACACATGTTATGTTAGAGAATTAGATGGTATTGAACTGCTCAAAGGAAGTCGAAGCATCAATCTTTATACCATCTCAATTGAAGACATGATGCGGTCCTCTCCCATTTGCCTACTATCAAGGGCTTCCAAGAACAAATCATGGTTGTGGCACCGTTGTTTGAATCACTTAAATTTCGGTACCATCAATGAACTCACTCGAAAGGACCTTGTTCGAGGCCTGCCAAGACTCAAGTATGAAAAGGATCATCTTTGCTCTGCATGTCAATTGGGTAAGAACAAGAAACACACCCACAAACCCAAAACCATCAACTCCATCATGGAAGTTCTACATACCCTTCACATGGATCTTTGTGGACCAATGAGGGTTCAAAGTATCAATGGAAAGAAATATGTGCTTGTTGTTGTTGATGACTTCTCTCGCTTCACGTGGGTAAAGTTTCTAAGATCAAAGGATGAAACTCCAGAGATCATCATCAAACTCATCAAGCAATTGCAAGTTCGACTCAACAAGACTGTTAGGTTCGTTCGCACTGACAATGGAACAGAGTTTGTGAACAAACATCTTAATCAGTTTTATGAAAGCATCGGCATCAGTCACCAGAAGAGCATTCCACGTACTCCACAACAAAATGGAGTTGTAGAAAGACGCAACCGCACATTGGTTGAAGCCGCTAGGACTATGCTCATCTTTTCTAAAGCACCCATGTTTCTATGGGCCGAGGCGATTGCAACTGCTTGCTATACACAGAATAGATCCTTGATACACCCTCTTCACAGCAAGACCCCATATGAACTGGTTCATGGCAGAAAACCAGACCTGTCATTTCTACGGGTATTCGGTGCTCTGTGCTATCCAACAAATGACAGTGAAGATCTGGGGAAACTCAAGGCCAAGGCTGACATTGGTTTTTTCGTGGGGTATGCTCCAGAAAGAAAGGGATAACGAATCTACAACAAGCGTACCAGAGACATTATGGAAACCATCCACGTCACTTTCGATGAGCTGACCGAGCAACAGGCTCCTAGACACTCATGTTCAGGACCCGGATCAAATCTTATATCTCCTGGACCCATTAGCTCCAGGATTGTACAGAGTCCCATTTCAGCTACTTCCTTTGTACCTCCTTCAAGTGAAGATTGGATGAAATTGTTTGACCCTATGTTTGATGAATATTTTGAGCCTCAAAACTTGGCGGCTCCTGAAGCTCCCGTCATTCCACTACCTGCTGGTGGAGGTAATACACCACATCATGAGGCAGGGTCATCCATGTCTATATCACTGGGCCCAGAAGCTCCAACCATCAGTCATTCAGTCACTACTGCTAATAGTCAATCTTCATCTGCACAACAAGTAGCCTCTGTAAATAACACTTCTGAAGTAAATCCTTTCGCTCCTCCTGAAGACGAACCGTTTGTAAATGTATTTGCTCCTGAATCCTCTGATGATACTACATCCTCAGAAGAAACCTACACAGCAACCTCGGTTCACTACCCTCAACCGCATGAGCATCTCAGAAAATGGACAAATGATCACCCGATCGACAACATCATTGGAAATCCTTCACGTCCAGTCTCAACCCGTAAGCAATTAGCTACAGATGCCTTATGGTGCTTCTTCAACTCCGTCCTCTCTAGAGTCGAACCCAAATACTTCAAAGAAGCAATGGCTAAGAACTCATGGTTTACTGCTATGGTAGATGAGATTCACGAGTTTGATCGACTTGAGGTATGGGAATTAGTACCTCCTCCGGAATGTGCTATGATCATTGCTCTCAAATGGATATTCAAAGTCAAGCTTGACGAGCATGGAGATGTCTTGAAGAACAAGGCGAGACTTGTAGCAAAAGGATACCGACAAGAAGAAGGAATAGACTTTGAAGAATCCTTCGCTCCTGTTGCTAGAACAGAAGCTATAAGGATATTTCTTGCTAATGCTGCCAGTCAGAATATGGTAGTATATCAAATGGACGTGAAGACGGCTTTCTTAAATGGCAATCTTAAAGAGGAGGTGTATGTTAGCCAATGTTGGGAATTCTGTGTAGAAAGAATTCTGCTGCTGTTTCTGCTGAAAGGATCCTGCTGAAGAGTTGGTTTCTGCTGAAGCAGTGTATCTGCTGAAGACATAGTTCAGCTTTATTAGTTTCTGCGGATATAGTATTTCCGTGTTTTATGTAATGTAGTTTGGATATGCATGAGTTTATTTAGGAAGTGATAATGCATATCTTTTAGAAGTTTTAGAATATACGTTTCTTGAGAAACGGTTTAGGGTTCTTTGAGTATAAAAGGAACACACGGTTTATGTATTGAACAACTTTTAGAAAATTCTGAAGATAATTAAAAAGATCCATAGAGGATCAAGTATTCTTAGTATCAAACTTGTGTTTTGTTTCCGCTTTATAAATACAAGTTGCAGGGATTATCTATTAGTGTGTTATTGATTACAGTAACATTACTAACGATTCTAGAGTGCTCAATAAGATCTATCAAGGTCTATAGCTCAACAAGTGGTATCAGAGCACTTGTTGAGCTATAGACCTTGATAGATCTTATTGAGCACTCTAGAATCGTTAGTAATGTTACTGTAATCAATAACACACTAATAGATAATCCCTGCAACTTGTATTTATAAAGCGGAAACAAAACACAAGTTTGATACTAAGAATACTTGATCCTCTATGGATCTTTTTAATTATCTTCAGAATTTTCTAAAAGTTGTTCAATACATAAACCGTGTGTTCCTTTTATACTCAAGGAACCCTAAACCGTTTCTCAAGAAACGTATATTCTAAAACTTCTAAAAGATATGCATTATCACTTCCTAAATAAACTCATGCATATCCAAACTACATTACATAAAACACGGAAATACTATATCCGCAGAAACTAATAAAGCTGAACTATGTCTTCAGCAGATACACTGCTTCAGCAGAAACCAACTCTTCAGTAGGATCTTTTCAGCAGAAACAGCAGCAGAATTCTTTCTACACAGAATTCCCAACAACCCTCCCCTAATCTTGAATTTGACCTAGTTAAGTTCAAGATTCTTGGTAGATCTGTAAAGTAACATACCAAGAGGATTGTAACAGAGCACCAGCAAAGAATTATCATCAGCAGAATCTCTATGATCAGTATATACTTAAAAGCTCCATTCTTTGCAGCAACAAATGACTAAATGTACATCAAAACAAATTAGTTTCATACTATTCTCATCACTTCCAGGTGTGTTAACTCCTGTGAGAGGTGAATCATTGAAAATAATGGATTTGATGTCTCTTTACCAATAGCCATCACTACTGGAGTAGCCAAGTGTTCAAAGGTACACTGATAACCACATGATTTTTAGCAAATCATCAGCTATAAACGGATTTGAGATGTCTTTACCTGTAGCCGTTTGCTCAGGACTAGCCAATTATTTTGATGAAAATCATCTTGGTTAACTGATTACCAAATATGGTTTTCCACTGCCTTTACCACAAGCCATATACATGTGGGCTAGCCAATTATTCAGAATCCATAAAGGAAAAATCCATGGTCAATTGACAACCATTTCAACTACTCAGCAACAAAGCATTGGTGAGTTGACAACCCTATGGTTTTGAGCAAACCATTACAGCTATCAACAGATTTGATGTGTCTTTACCAAAGCTGTACCCTTTGGACTAGCCAACTTTGTGATGGAATAGTCAACATCAGGTAAGTTGATAACCAAACCTGCAGACAAATACTATACTACAATATGTTAGTTTTTTTTTTTTTTTTTTTAATATTAAGAATAAAATACATATACAACATAATATCCCTACTCAACTGCAGCTCTGGAAGTCTTAATCCTTTGTTTGAAAACCTTTACCAAAGATTCAGCAAACAATCTTGTATTACCAGCTGGATCAGGAGGAATTTCCAACTTCTGTTGTGACATTTTCTCCATCAAAGAAACCTTCAGAGGATATTTGTGAATAATATCCATAATAATCCTCAGACCAGTGGTAGTTTCCAGCACATGTACATAAGACATAGGATAGAACTTCCATCTCTGAACTTTCCATTTCTGATTATTCTTCCATATATCATAACTTTCACCAGTAGGAGTAGAAGAATTAAACAATACTTGAAGATCACCCATCAAATATAATCCAGAACCTTCAGGAGTATGAGTGGCATAATACTTAGTAACCAACTCATGTAGAGTGACCAAATCTTGATAATTTACAAGATGAAGAATCTGCTGAAGGAAAACAAAAGATATGGATGACTTATCCAATCTATGAATGATATTGAGTTGACCATCTTGACTTAACTCCCAACTCACTAGAATCACTCTAGTTCCTTCTGGCCAATCATCAGATGATCCTTCCCTTATAAATGTAGCATCAGAATCATTTACATTAATTAGACTGTGTAATGATCCTACTCTAGCCATTCTCTTTCCTCTTCTACCAGGAACATAAATAGCATCATGAACTGCTGCTTCAGCAGAATCACCTTCTGCAGCTTCAGTATCCACTGATGGAGTATCCATTTGGTTATCAGCAGAATCTTCAGAAGATTCAAGTGCAGCAGAGGCATATTGTTCATCCATAGCTTTCCTGATTTGTTTGTTCCTAGCAGCTTGAATTTCAACTTCTCTTGTCTTCAGATCATGAAATCTAGCAAGTGCAGCTTTTTGTTCATCTTTTTGAAACTCATCTAACTTCCTAGCAGCTTCTTCACCCATTCTTTCCTGTTCCAATTGCTTCCTAGTTCTTTTTCTAGTTGGAGGATCTGCTGTTATTACTTTTGCTTTACCTTTATCCACAATCTTCCATGTTGGAGGATCTGAAACAACATGAGATACACCAGCAGAAGTATCAGGTAAAGATACTTTCTCAGTAGCACTAGTATCAGCATTGAGAATAGAAATATTCTTGTAAGCACCCAATCTTTCTTTATCATTCTTAGTCTTGATTCGGTTATAAATCTCAACCAATTTTTCAAATGGAAGTCCCCACACCTGTCGCTTAGACCAAGCACTATTAAACAAAGAGCTGCTTTGATTTCTCACATATACTCTCATATAATCTCTCTGCTGTGCTTGAGTCATAGGTTTATCTCTTTTAGCTTTAGCTTTCAACTCATCAGCTTCCTTCTTCCTCATCTTTAACATATTCACAATCTCAGATTCAAAATCTTGTTTCTCTACATTCTTACCAATCAATTCAGCAGTGATAGTAGGATTAGCAAGTATCTGTTTTCCAATCATCTGCCAATCTGATTCATCAAACTTTAGAACTGCTGCATCCAATTCCCTCTGTCTTTCAATAGGTAATGTAGAAACATATCTTTGAGTCTCTGAATCTAATTCTGCATCAAACTTAGCTTGTACTTCCTCAGCTAGTTTGGTACTCTTCATATAATTTTCCCAATCTTGTAACAATTTACCTTGTTCAGCCCTATCTTCATCAGTTACAAGCTCATCCAAATTATCATGAGAAACATTATCTACAGCAACATCATCATTAGACACATGCACATCTGCCATAGGTTCATCATGTACATCTTGAACCTCTTTATCAGTAGAAACTTGTATATTCTCAGATGAAGGATGAACAGGAGAATTCAAGTATTCTTTCCCAGCTACAAAATATGTTTCTTCTGATGTATTTCCTTTGTCAGTAGATTGATCAGCAGCAACCCTACTTAATGATTGTTTCTCCTGAAGTATATCCATAGCTTCAGTCATCAGCACATCATTATCACTACCAGATACTTTTGAAGCTTCAGCAGTTTGTCTTGCCAAATACTGTCTTGTACTTCTTCTTTGAACTAGTATGATTGGTTTAGATTGAGATGCTGTAGCAGCTTTAGGAGGAAGAACATGAGACTATCTAGCAACTTCAGCTAGAATCTCAAGAGAATCCAAATTTGCCTCCTTTGCCACTTCAGTAGATTCCAATCCATCTTTGCTTTGCTTCTGCTGACCCAGCTGTGTCTCCAAATCTTTGACTTTGCTTTTCAGAACTTTAATCTCATTACCAAGAGTAATCTTGGTCTCAGCAAGTTCTTTCTGGAGATCTTCAATCATATTCATATACCTGTTAAGAGATTCATATACAAATGTGAGAGTAATAGGGTCCTCTGCTCTATCACATGATTGCTCAGTGATATGAGGAGCTTCATTGACCCCTGTAGGAGAAACAGACTCATGTACAACATTAGGAGAACCTACATTAATTTTCTCTCCCAAGGAACTAGGTGAAGGTGGTCTATTAAGCTCAGGTTCAAGAGTCTGTAAATCATCTTCAAACTCATGAAATTGCTCAGATGGAGCATCCTGAACTGGTGAGATGGTAGGGCTAGGTGACATGTGTACAGAGGTAGGTGGTGGTAAGTCAGTAGAATCAGGTAAAGGTTCAGCAGTTGTAGCTGGCGCTTCCTCCATTACCACTGAAGGAATACCATCAGCAGCAACACCAGAAGATGATGGATTACCATCATCAGCAGCATTAGAAGCAGACACATTACCAGCATCATCACCCTCAACTACATTATCATTGCCTTGTGGCAACATTGCTTGTAACATAGGGTAATGTTCCCCAGTATAATTGGTTTTCATTGAGGCAAACAACTTAGAACCTAGACTTTTAATGGGTATATGGGTCATATCTTCAGTGGTTATGTCTAAGATTATCTGTAAGAATCTAGGGTACATTAAAAACTTATGCTTTTCCTTATCTATATTTTCTAGCATATTATCAAAAATAAACTTAGAAAAATTATAAGTTTCACCCTTAGAAAGACAAACAATACCACAACCCAATTGCAGAGAGAACTGGTTCCATCCACCACACTTGTTGCTCATACATTGAAGCAGCAGATGCACCAGATACCTCCACTTAGGGCAAAATTGATTCTTGTGCCACTTGGAAGTATCAGTACTTTGATATCCAGCTTCTCTTAACCCAGCAAGAATCTCTGCAGTATTGGAATGATACACACCATTCTCATCATCCAACTGAAGCTTTGCCCTTATCAACCCTTCTGTCACCACATATTCTACACCATCTATTACAGCTACAATCTCTGTTGCAGATCGCTTAGTAGCAGATGCCCAAAATTGTTTCACCAAGGATTCACACACCAAATTGGGACAATAAGCCAAAGCATAATGAATCTTCGACCTTTGTAGAAATTCCACCATCAAATCAAATTCTTCATGTCCCTTCTTTGTTGTTAGAATAGCGTATTTGTTATGATCGTCCTTAAATTCAAGTTGAGCCATTTAACTGAATGTGTGTGAGAATGTTATGAATTACTCCAAAGAATAATGGGTTTATTTGAAGTGATAAGCGAATAGATTTGATTCGAAAAGATATGCAGAGTGAGTTAAATTTGGAAGTTCCCCAATCGTGGTCAAAATTATCGGAACAACTTATTGACCAAGTCTGACAAAACTTCTAATTTTAAAATTAACCCTTCAGCAGTAACGAAAGTCAAACCTGCTGAAGCACAGTCAACTATCAGCAGAATCGACCAAAGGTAAAAATATCTTCGGTCAATATCTTGATTTTACTGTGCCACCCAACTCGCATTTAATATCGTAACTCCTAAAATTAGCTTATTTAATCACCCCAAATCACACATCTCATTCATCAACTTTCCCAAATTATCTTTCAAACCCTAATTTCTATTAATCCTAATTCACCATTCAATACATGTATTCACACCCAGAAACCTCAGATTCAAATTCCTCTTCTTCATCATCAGAAGAGGATATACCACCATATCCTTGGGGACTTGAAGGTTCTGACTTTGCAATAGCATTGGAGAATCGATGTGCTGCACAAGAAAGACAATGGAATTCTCACTTGAAGGGTGAACCAAGCAATGCACCCAATCCTGCTGAGAGAGAGATTGTCTCTCCCTTCATCTATACCTCTGATGAAGACTCTTCAGAGGAAGAACATGAAGATCCATCCTTTCTCCCTCCTTCCACACCAGAGAGACCCCAACCAAGATCAAGTACTAGGGGTTCATCTCCTCCAACATCACAAAATTTGGTGTTGGATCTTCCTGCTCCAGGACCTGGTCTTCCACATCAAGAACATATTGGACAGAGCAAGAGTTCTGAGATCATACGTAAGGGAAAGGAGAAGCAGAAGTAGGTGATTGAGGAATGTAACCATGAGGCAAAGTTCTTGAGTATTTTCTTGACTTTAATTCATGAGCATCTTCCCAGTCTTCCTTCTCTTCTTTTTCCATTTTCATCTTCAGCTTCTTCATTGTACTTGTCATAGCCTCAAGTATTTTGTAATAAGTGATAGAAGCTAGTATTACTGAATTAGTCAATAGTTTAGGAATGGTCATTGTATCTCAGTTGCAACATTGAATGTAAGCTGTAACTTGTTTCTATGAATGAATGAGAAGATCTTAGTTGAATTTCTCCATTGTGTAAGACCTTCAGCATGTTTCAATTGATCAGTAGAAACCATGTTCAGCATATCGACCACATTCCTTTGACTTTCATTCTCAGAACATCTGCAAAACAAACACCAAACAAGCAAATACACCAAACAACTTGCACAACTGTTAGAGGGTTAGTGTTAAAAACTTGTTAAAACTCAGAAATTTTACAACATATACAAATAATCCAAAGTTTACAGTCATCATCCTCCCCTGAGGCATATGCCTCCCCTGAGGCTTATGCCTCCCCTTAAACTTTGCAGTTAAGGGTTTAACATGCCAATATGGACCACCAAATATTGAAACCTTGGTCCATCAAATGCCTTGGTTAATAAATCTGCCACATTTTCATCTGTGTGAATTTTGACCACTTTAACCAAATGTTTCTCATAAGCATCCCTTATAAAATGATGTCTGATTTCAATATGTTTGGTTCTATTATGAAAAACTGGATTTTTAACAATGCAAATGGTACTTTGATTGTCAATGAAAATGGTAGTATTCATGAAGTTATACCCATAATCCAGTAATTGATTCTGAATCCATAGAACCTGACCACAACAATTAGCAGCAGCAACATACTCTGCTTCAGTAGTAGAGGTAGCAACAATGGTCTGTTTCTTGCATTGCCAAGAAATCAGTCTTCTTCCAAGAAATTGACAACCTCCAGTCGTGGATCTTCTATCCAAATTGGCACCAGCATAGTCACTATCACTATAAGCTGCGAGCTGAAATGGAGACTCTTTAGGATACCAAAGACCTAATTGTGGTTGGCCTTTAAGATACTTAAAAATCTTCTTGACAGCATTCATATGAGAGGTAAGTGGAGTGACTTGGTGTCTTGAACATGCACTCACAGCAAATGTAATATCAGGTCTTGAGGCAGTCAAGTACATCAAAGAACCAATCATAGACCTGTATAAATGAACATTCACAGGAAGATCAGGAGTAAGATTGTTCTTTGGTTTGGAAGCCTCATATGGAGTAGTGGCAGTCCTGACATTTTCCATAGCAAACTTGGACAACATATCTTTGACATATTTTTCCTGATGTATAAATATACCATCAGGTTTCTGCTGAACTTGCAAACCCAGAAAGAAAGTGAGTTCTCCCATGGCACTCATCTGAAATTCTCCCTTCATCAAATCCTCAAACTCTCTACACTAGGCTTCTTTGGTAGAACCAAAGATAATATCATCCACATATACCTGCACAAGAATAATATCCCTAGAATCTTTCTTGAGAAATAAAGTCTTGTCAATGGCACCTCTTCTGTAGCCATTCTGCAGCAGAAATGTGGAGAGTCTAGCATACCAAGCTCTGGGAGCTTGATGTAGTCCATAGAGAGCTTTGACAACTTTGTACACATACTCAGGATGATCAGGGTGTTCAAATCCCTTGGGTTGAGTCACATAAACCTCCTCTTCAATCTCTCCATACAAGAAAGCACCTTTGACATCCATCTGATAAACCATAAAGCCCATATAAGAGGCATAGGCCAAAAAGATCCTTATAGCTTCAACTCTGGCCACTGGTGCAAAGACCTCATCATAGTCAATGCCTTCCTCTTGTCTAAAACCTTGAGCCACTAGTCTTGCTTTGTTCTTCACCACAATACCCCTGGCATCTCTTTTATTCTTCAGAATCCATTTTGTCCCAATGGCATATTTCCCATCAGGAAGAGGAACTAAAATCCAAACCTGCTGATTCTTGAATTGCAGCATCTCCTCTTGCATTGCTTCAAGCCAACTTGAATCAGCCAGTGCTTGAGTAACACTAGTTGGTTCAATCTGAGAAAGAAAACATGCAAACAGACAATGTTTGTAGTCTGTGTGATTGTTCCTCTTTTGATTGTAGACATAAGAGATAAAAGCAACTTCTCCATATTTTGTATTTTTGACAGTGCTTCTAGTACGAACAGGGTCTTTAGGATCACCAATAATCTTGGATAGGGGATGAGCATTGTGAATCCGTTTGGTAGCTGTAGGTGGAACATCAATGCTGGCATCAATGTTGGTGAGTGTAGGCTCAAACTCAGTGTCATAAGAGGCTGATTTAAACAAACCAGGCTTTGGTTGATAATTTCCAAGGTCAGAAGGACTAGGAAATCTGGTAAAGGGCTTATCAAAGTCTGTAGAGACTTCAGTAGAATCAGCAGAATGAACAGCAGCAGAATCAGTATCTTTGACATTGTCAGTGGGAAGAGGTGTGCCTTCAGCAGTATCCTTGTTTCCACTGACTGCTTGGGCTGACTGATGTAGGATAGCCTCAGTCTCTTGTGTAACCTTATCATTGAGTTTCTGAGCTTCCTTTGTAGCAGCATGTTCCTGCTTCTGCAATCTTGCAAGATCTTCTGCAAATTGTGACTCATCATCTTGTTCAGCAGCAGAGTGATTACCTACAAAATGGTTAGATGGAAAAGATGGTACAACAAAAGTATTCTCTTCTGGCTCAGACTCACAATCTGAGTCATCATCCATGGAACCTGCAGGTGTAGAACTTGAATCTTTGGTACCTGCATCAGGATTAGAAGCATGCCTAGTATAACCCAAATAGTCAGTTAAATAGTCTAGGTCAAAATACCAAGAATGGCCTTGACCCTGAATATTAGGCTGATCTTCAAGAAATCTCAGATTAAGAGTCTCTTCAATCCTTTTAGCATTCAGATTATAAACCCGATAGGCCTTGCTATGAGCTGAATACCCAACTATATAACCTTCATCAGCTTTCCCATCAAATTTACCCAGTATATCAGCAGTATTCAGAATAGTCACCTTGCATCCAAAAGGCTTAAGGTAACGGATGTGTGGAACTTTCCCAGTGATAAGTTCATAAGGTGTCTTGACATGAAGTCTAGTTATGGATACCCTGTTCAAGACATGACATGCAGTACCTACTGCTTCAGTCCAAAACATGGTGGGTAGTTTGGAGTCTGCAAGCATTGATCTTGCTGCCTCAATGAGGGTTCTATTTTTCCTTTCAGCAACCCCATTTTGTTGTGGAGTTCTTGGAGTACTATAGTCCCTTATAATCCCTTTAGACTTACAGAATTCTATAAATACAACATTTTTGAATTATGTACCATTGTCACACCTAATTCCCTTAACCTTTTTATTCAGCTGGTTCTCAACTAGGATAATGAATTCTTTCAGAATTGGAGTTGTTTCATCCTTAGTTTTGAGAAAGAATACCCAGCAAAACCTGCTATAATCATCTGTAATAACCAGGCAGAAGTACTTGTGATCAATACTTCTAATGGGGGTTGGACCAAAAAGATCCATGTGCAGCAACTGAAGAGGTTCTGAAATGGAGCTCACTGCTTGGACTGTTTTGTAGGAGGCTCTGTGTTTCTTTCCCTTGTTGCAAGCAATACAGTTGTGTTCATTGGTGAAGAGTTTAGAAGGAAGGCCCTGAACAAGACCAAGTTTTGATAACTTGTTGATGGTCTTGTAATTCACATGTGCCATTCTTCTATGCCATTTATGAGATTCATCCAGGGAAGCTTTGGCAACCAAACATGTTAGATCACCTTCAGGCTGAACATCATTCAGATTGAATGTGTATAAGTTGAAGGTTCTAGGAACTCTCAGCAATACAGTTGTGTCTTCTGGGAGTTTGAAGTCCTTGGAAAGCACAAGACACTCATCTTCAGAGAAGAAAACCTTATGTTTAGAGTCACAAATTTGTGATACTGAGATAAGATTAAAATTCCCCAGTTCCTCCACATAGTAAACATTTTCAAAGTCTAACAAGCGAGTCTTTATGGTTCCTTTCCCTGTTATTTTTCCATCTCCACCACCAAAGGTTACAGTGCCACCTCCTTCAATGGGCTCAAAGTCATGCATCTTATCCTTGTTCCCAGACATACTTCTAGAACAACCACTATCAAAGATGCCAACTTCAGTACTTTTCAAAGGATGTTCCTACAACAACAACAAAATATATACAATATTAGTACACATTGGAGACTCAAGTCATTGCTGACTTGAGCCTGCCTTGTGGATCATCAGAAATAGGCCATGTAGATGGTTTAGATCCACCATTGTTCTTGGGCCTGTAATGCTTATTAGGTCCCTTCTTAGTCCAAGAACAACCTGCTGAGGGCTTCACAGCAGTATTCCATTTCCCACCACCATTGCACATTGAGTTAAAGTGATTAGGCCAATAATCATTATAAAAGAAAGAACTAGTGGGTCTGACATAAGGTCGAGTACTAGTTTTTCTCCAAGAAAAATGAGTTTCAGCAGAATTAGGTTTCTGCTGATGTGGAACAAAAGATGGTATTTCATTAACATTCTTCCACATTTGCCTAGTTTTTCTTTGACTAATGCCTGCACCCATTCTTTGCTCATAATATGTACAATCCTTAATCAAGTGATATTTACTTCCACACACAAAACACTTCTTCTTTTTAGAAGATTTATGCAAACCAAAAGAATTTCCATAACATGAAAAAGTATTCAAATCACCATGACAAACAGAATTGTTTTTAACAAAGCCAAAAGTATTATTATGCAAAGAATTGAAAAACAAGTCTTCAGTAGAAACTGTCTTGTTATCAGCAGCAACTCTAGAAGGCTTGTGGGGAGTCTTGGGTGATGTCTTTGGTGTGGTCTTGGGCAGGTCTGACTTCTCACTTGAATCACAGCTATCAAATGAAGTAAACCCTTCATCAGAAGACTTGTCACTGTTACAACAAGAGACAAAGTCATTAGATTTCACAATAGGGTCTTGAAAGTCAGTTGACTTTTTTCCATATAAGTGATGTGATCCATCAAAGTCAGAAGGTTTGGACAAGTCTATAGGCATGTGTTCTCCTCTAATAGGTCCAGGTACAGCATTCAATCCCCCTTCCTTAACATATTTTACAGGTTTTTGAAATTCTAGGAGAGGTTCAGGGTCAAAAACACTAGATATATCAGGGTAAGTTAATTCCTATGGATCTATATATTTATCGTACCCTAATGCTCTTATAGACCTAACAGATTGAGAACTATCAAGTAATTTCTCTAAATTTGAAGCCCCTTTCTGCCATTTCATACGACCAGCTATTTCTTTGTCTAATCTAGCTTGTAACTCTTGTTTTTCTTTTTCTAAATCAGACTTCTCCTTTTCAGTACGTTTTAATTCTATCTTAGCAACCTCTAAATCACTTTCTAGAACTCTTATTTTTTCATCATATTTAACTTGATTCTTTTGAAACCAGACTTTTTGTTTCTCTAATGTTTTTAAAGCCATTTTATAAGACTCTACCTCTATATAACACTCATTGTACTTTGGTTTCAATTCATCAAATTCTTGTTTAAGCTCATTGTACCTTATACTACATCCAAACACACAGTTGTTTACCTGAGATATTCCCATCAAGGAGACTTGCTCCTTCTTGTCTTCTGAAGGTGTGAATGCCGGCAGATTCAATTGTGAAGAAGTAGCAGCTTCCTCTCCAGCAGGTTCATGATCAGCCCAATCAATTTGGTGATCCAGAGTCACCATAGCCTTTGAAGGTACAGTCTTGTTATTCCCTGCTTCCAATGGATAAGAACCATATCTAACTTCATCTCCAGCCTTTCTCTCTTTGCATTCCCTTGAAAAATGTCCCACTTGACCACAAGTGTAGCATTTAACCTTCCTTCTATCAAACCTTGCAGCTTCTTTGCCATTAAAACCAAACTTTCTTCCAGACTTGGCTTCAAACCTTCTGATGTTCATTGAGATCATTGCAAGCTCCCATTTCAAGTGCATCTCCTCCATTTCCAATGGATCTACCTGTTCAAAGTCCTCATAAGCAATAAACTGCTGAGGTTCATATTCAGCCACAAATGAATGAATAAGATCCTCCAACACATTACTTGATTTTGATTTAGGAGCAGTCTGAGTATAAGTTTGAGAAGAAGCTCCTGATGAATATGAACTTGAGGCTTGATGCACAGGTTTAGAAGAGGCACCAACAAATGCAGAATGAGTGGATGGACGAATGGGACTTCTAACATCAGGCTCAAGTGATTTAAGCCTATTGTAGAGGTCATCAAAAGACATCATGTCCAACCCACCTTTGGTCTTGAGAGCAATACAAACTTGTAACCAAGATGGTGGCAGAGATCTCAAAAACTTAGAATTGCAGTCTTCATTGTCGGGTCTAGCCTTCAACTGATTAAGTTGACTCAATATTCGATGAAATCTATCATAACCCTTATGAATTCCCTCTTCTTCAGATATCTGAAATTCTTGGAATTTCTGCTTCAGCAAAGACTTCTGCAACCTTCTTGATTCCTCATTCCCACCAAATCTTGCTTTTATAGTCATCCAAGTATCCTTGGCATCCTCCATAAAATGGAAGTCACCCATATGATCATCTGGTATAGCTTGGAGCAAAATAGTTCTGACTTTACTCTCCCTCTGCACAGCCAGAATCTCTTCAGCAGTTTTGGGTCCTACAATAGTAACAACTCCATCAGCATCTGTAACATGCTTCTTCAGACTATTCCCTTTCTTAACAACCTCCCACAGATTCCAATCAATGTTTGTGATCCAGTTCTGCATCTTCATGGACCACAGATGATAATCTTCTGCATTCTTCAAATATGGAAACTTAGCATTACTGTTGGAGAGATTGAGTTGTTGAAGAGAAGTGGTGTTAATGTTCTGGGTTGTATCTACATCATCATCTGATCCAGGCATGTTTGTTGATTTGTTTGGATTGTAAAGGTGTAAGATTCGTGATTCTTAGTATGGCAGAGACTCTCTCGAGGCTCTGATACCACTTGTTGAGCTATAGACCTTGATAGATCTTATTGAGCACTCTAGAATCGTTAGTAATGTTACTGTAATCAATAACACACTAATAGATAATCCCTGCAACTTGTATTTATAAAGCGGAAACAAAACACAAGTTTGATACTAAGAATACTTGATCCTCTATGGATCTTTTTAATTATCTTCAGAATTTTCTAAAAGTTGTTCAATACATAAACCGTGTGTTCCTTTTATACTCAAGGAACCCTAAACCGTTTCTCAAGAAACGTATATTCTAAAACTTCTAAAAGATATGCATTATCACTTCCTAAATAAACTCATGCATATCCAAACTACATTACATAAAACACGGAAATACTATATCCGCAGAAACTAATAAAGCTGAACTATGTCTTCAGCAGATACACTGCTTCAGCAGAAACCAACTCTTCAACAGGATCCTTTCAGCAGAAACAGCAGCAGAATTCTTTCTACACAGAATTCCCAACAGCCAACCCGAAGGATTCATGGATCCCGAACGTCCTAACCATGTGTATCGCTTGAAGAAGGCTCTTTATGGACTTAAGCAAGCTCCTAGAGCATGGTATGACACTCTGTCTAAGTTTCTTCTAGCTAACAAGTTCACCAAGGGAGTTGTCGATCCTATACTCTTCACCAGGAAAACAGGCAGAAACTACCTGCATGTTCAAATATACGTTGATGACATCATATTTGCCTCATCTGATCCTCAGGAGTGTGATCGTTTTTCACAAGAGATGAGCTCTCAATTTCAGATGTCCATGATGGGTCAAATGTCATTCTTTTTGGGTCTACAAGTCTCTCAAAACCCAAATGGAATTTTCATCAATCAATCCAAATATGCTTATGAAATTTTGAAGAAATTTGGATATGAATCATGTGACTCTGTTGATACTCCCATGATAGAAAGATCAAAACTTGATGAAGACAGTATCGGAACTCCTGTTGACCAAACCAAGTATCGAAGCATGATTGGTTCCTTGATGTATATCACCGCCAGCCGACCAGATCTCCTCTTTGCAGTATGTATGTGTGCTCGGTCTCAATCTAAACCAACCAATAAGCACCTAGAAGCAGTTAAGAGGGTCTTTCGGTATCTTAAAGGAACAGTCGACTTAGGTCTATGGTATCCCAAGAACACAGCTATGGCACTCACAGCTTACTCAGATGCCGATCATGCTGGGTGTAAAGATACCCGTCGAAGCACGTCAGGAGCTGCTCAATTCCTGGGGGATAAGTTGGTTAGTTGGTCTTCAAAGAGACAAATGTGTACTTCCATCTCTTCTACTGAGGCGGAGTACATTGCTATGTCTTCATGCTGTGCCCAAATTTTATGGATGAGATCACAACTATCAGACTATGGTTTCTCCTACAACAAAGTCCCTATGTATTGTGACAACCGAAGTGCAATTGCTCTCTGCTGCAACAATGTCCAACACTCCAGAACGAAGCACATTGACATTCGACATCACTTCATCAGGGAGCAAGTTGAGAAGGGAATTGTGGAACTGTACTTCGTTAGGACCGAGTTCCAGCTGGCTAACATCTTCACCAAAGCACTTTCCAGAGAACGTTTTGAATTCATTCTTCCTCGATTGGGAATGAAGAGTCTCACGCCAGAAGTTCTATCAGGTCTTCAGGAAGAACAGGAGGAGTAAAGGAGGTGCTTCACATATCCTTGTATATATTAAAAAAAAAAAAAAAAAAAAAAAAAAAAAAAAAAAAAAAAATCTTCTTCTTGCAACATGTCTCTTGTGTAATCAATATTATGTACGTCTCTAGAAATGTCGTTCAACAATGACACGGAGTCATACATATGCTTGAGCAAGAGTTCTTTTATGTGTTAATAATGTTTTCTAAAACATGTCGCTCCTCAAATGTCTTAAAAATATGGCTTGTAGTCATTTCAGGCTACAACCCGGACTTCAAAACTATGGCTTGTAGTCATTTCAGGCTACAACCCGGACTTCAAAACTATGGCTTGTAGTCATTTCTGGCTACAACCCGGACTTCAAAACAATGGTTTGCAGTCATTTCAGACTGTAACCCGGTCTTCAATATGGTTTGCTATTACTTCAGATAGCAACCCGGTCGTCATACTGGGGAAAGTTCGTCGCCAAAAAGACGTCTATTCCTAACAAAGGCATGAATTACTTTATATTCGTGCCTTTCCGATCTGATGTACGCTTAAGTGCATCATTTCTTGAAAAAGAAGAGAAGTCTTCTTTATCAAACAAATACTTTCCTTTCAAAGATTCTTCGGGAAAGTATTTGATCCAAACTTGGTGGTACCATGGTTTTTGAAGATCAACATACACTTAAAACAGTGTTTTAAAATTTACCACTCAATCGATGCAAAAAAGAATTTATCTTTTGTTCAAAATACGATTATTGAAAATGCGTCATCGATTGAGGGGGAGCATGATTTCAAAAACTATATGTCATCAAAACAAGATCTTTGTGCGTAAGGGCGTATTCGACATGTGATTGTTATGTGTTAGTATATGAATTTTTCATGAGTTTCTCGTTAAACTCCAAATCATTTATAAACTCATCACTTCTAACACATAACATTCTCCCTCAAGGTTTGAGGGGGAGCAAATGTATCATCTCAAAAATCAGTAATTCTTAAACATGACACATCTTTCTCCCAAAACCTTTTAACTTATTTAAATCACTTGGGATCACAAATCTCAACTGGTTTGAAATTTTTGATCGGGGGAGAAAAATGTGATTTAAATATGGAAATCTGATTAAAATGTGGTGTTGATTCAATATGTATGCTCTCCTATATGTGCTAAACCCTTTTGTATACCAATGCACATATTAAGGGGGAGCAAATGATTTGAGAAAAAGGATCCGTGCATCATGTGAGATCGAGACTCAGTCTTAACCAATGAATTGACGAAACAAAAACCGTCTTCAATCGAAAGGACTTGTCCTAGCCGGGTAATAACTTCAAGCTGGGTTAACCAGTGATGTAAGCGTGTCTCGAAGAGGACTTGTCTGAGTAGAGTGTACCATTTCGAGAATCCTTTTGTGAACTTGATCAGGCCGAGTAATAATTTCAAGCTAGTTTATCTAGTGATGTAAGCATATCTCGAATGCCTGTTCATGTTTACTAAAGGTGGATCAATTCCAAAGTGCATCTCTTCCCGACATGTGCCAATTTACTATCAAAACATCGGTGCACATGTTAAGGGGGAGCATTTGAAAATGGTAAAACTCTCAACGTGTTAACAAAAAATTGAGTTTTCGATCATAAACACGTTGAGAAAATTTTCAACGATTTGGTTTATGGCAACATAGGATAGTCATGAAGTTATAAGGTGGCTAAGGTTAGGAAAACCGTCCTATGATCCGCCAGAGCCGGAGGGATCTACCCATGGACTATACCATCTAGATAGTACTAGAAAGTCCATAGGTATGATTATGAAAAAAAGGAGAAATGTGAGTATGGAGAAAGAAGGGGTTATAGAATGAAAAAGAAATGAAATGAGAAAGGGTGAAAAGAAATAGCCCTCCATTTATTCAACCTTAGGGCAGAAACCGGGTTCAATTCATAATCTACTGATGGTTGCTAAGGCGACATTGGTATTGAAGACAAGACGTCATGGACCCAGTGACGCACTGCACTAAACCTTCTAGCCACTCAAGTTCTCTTAAAAGGACTTGTTTCATTCTCACGGGGAACCGGTGTAATCTATCAACTTATCTCTTAGAGATGGTTGATATTGAAGCAGGAGACCTCTCCATAATCTCCGCATAGGAAAACCAAATGCACTTATTGAGTCTAGAGCCTCGAGATACATAAAAAGATCTCATAGGAACACGTGCTACTTCTACCCTGGTTGTTCAACATGAAGGATACCAGTGGTAAACTTATGAGTCCCACGCAGATCTTAGCAATCTGCCAGAACATTTATGAGGGATGTTATTTATGTAACTCCCAATGATTGAATGGAAACTCCTGCCAGGGTCAAAATCAAGCAGACCTGAAAGCAGGTCACTTAGGTAATTCCTTATGGATTACGCTAAGTGGTCCCGATGGTTACAAAAGGTCTACAGTCGTGGAGTGATCTCCATCGACTCACCTAATTGTTGATATACTACGGTATAATCTTAAAAGGCCCTCTGTGGGTTTTCGATTAGGAACGGTCTTGGTGAGGGTTAGAAGGAGTCTTCACACTATGCTGTTGACAATCTTTAATTCCAAACCTGTAAGTACCGGAAGATTTGTTGCTAACTGTCTACTTGCAGGAATTTCGGACGGTTGCAGAAGTAGATTGCTGAAAAGATGCTGATCCATCAACACATGCTCACACTTCATCATCACATCCTATGATATCATGATCATTATTTGGGCCTCATTCATGCTTCCATAACTCTGATGCTGAAGATCATGATCCTGAAAAGTGTGAGCATGCCACTACAAAGATGATCATATCACATGAAGAGGTTATTCTCTATGATGACTTTCAGGCTCACATTTTTGGATGGTGAATTCGAAGTAACTCTCAAAGACCATCTATCGCATTGATCAAGTCATCTAGAGTCGGCTGCCCAAAAGCACAAAGATCTCATTATGAAGAATCAACATGCTACGAGCTACAAAGATATCTACAAAGATTAAATGCTAGGATTCAGCACTTATTTTCTGGGGTGACCTCCCTTAGGGGGAGATTGTTAGGAATACGTTTATTCCACTGAAGACTCGGTCACCCCAAGTATTGTAATAGCATAGTGTAGCTCGTAGCATTCATTAGTTTAGAGTAGTATTTGTGGAGTCGGGTCGGGTCTTACCCACTGTCAGCCCGGTCCACAACCCGTTTGATAGGGCGGTAAGCTTGTAACTATAAATACCCTCTCCCACCCAAGGGAGAGGGTTGGACCTTCATTTGCAATTCAATCTTTCTTTTATTTTTACAAAGGCTCCCATCCACTTTCTCTCACTAACTTTCTCTCACTAGAAATCATCACATTCGATCCATATAAACATTTATCTAAGTTTGTTATAATCTTAAGTGTATTACAATTGTCAAAGGACTGGTCACTTTGCAAGGGAATGCAAGTTTGTAAAGTATCAAGCAAACAGGATGATTGAACAACCTAAACCCAAGGTTGAAAGAAAAGAGCTCCTTATTGCTGAGCCAAAGTCACAAGCTTTGGTTGCTCAAGAAAATTTATCTGAAGTTGACTGGAGCAATGAATTTGATGATGAACCAGTAACCTACTCTATGGTTTCATTGGAAGAGGTTGATTGGAGCACAGCTTTTGATGAGGAACCAGGATATGAAGCTTTGGAGTCAAGAGATGGTCTAGGAAGCTTTGATTGGAGCATGGAAAGTGAAGAAGAACATGTTCAGCTCGCTATGATAGCTACTTCACTAAGTTCATCCACTATCTCTGAGGTATGTTCAAAATGTAGTAACTCTTATCAAAAGATGCTTAAAGATTATGAAACTGAAAGAGATAACTATAGAAGGGCTAGGTCTGAGATAGCTGGTTACCATTTAACTTTAGTGTCCATGGAAGCTAAGATAATCACTCATGAGAATAATAAAGTAGCTTGGGCTGAAAAATATGAGCAACAAGATTATCAGTTAAAATTAAGTTAGTGGAAGTTAGGATGTAAAGTTTCTGAATTAGAAAAGGTCACTAAAGAAAGAGATAAGTTGCTAGAAAAACTTGTTGTTTGGAAAGAATCAGGTCTGTCACATGTTAGTTTTGTTGAAAAACAAAGAACAGCAAACATTAAAACTAGCCTAGGTTATGATAACAATCCAGAAGTACTTTCATCTAGGAACCAAGAATTAAATCTGTCTCAAGAGACCTCAACTAGTGATGAAGAATTCATAAGTTTAGAGGAAAACACATCTAGTGATGAGGAATCACCTTGTTCAACACCTCCCGAGTTTAAGAAAAACAAAGGATATAATGAAGTTCCTCCACCCCAGGTAGTTTTCAACCACCTAGGACAGATGCTTCTTGTTTTGGAGAAGACAACCTAGTGTCACACTTCGCCAAGGCGGAAACGCGAGGGTGTAACTTCATGGATATCATCACAACACATGGTGTCTATATAGAGAATAACTACATGCAATAAAAATGGCAAAGTATAGACACAAAGTGTCATAACAATACCCGAAAGAAAATAACATGATAAACTCCAAACGCACAGATAAACCACTTCCCAATGAAACTAAGGTCTCGTCTAATCACATCCTTCTATCTTATCGTTTGAAAGCTCACCTGAAAATGATGCTTAAAACGTCAACATAATGTTGGTAAGATTCATAGGTTTAAGACACACATACACTCTCAAGGAAACCAGTTAACTGTGATTATACCACATAGCATGACAGCAAGACAAGTTATTATACACGTAAACACACAATCACACAATTTAAAAACAACCAATGGGACGGAACGTGTCCCCCGATCCATTTAGTTAGGACGTAACGTGTCCACCGATCCAATTCTTTTATCAATTAAGTCGCATGCGCGAGGAACAGGATTAACATCCTCCCAATTGAATTCCTACACAAATTTCACCACTTGGGTACAGTTCTATCCTTCTCATCTCAGGCACAGTTCTAGCCTCGATTCCCACACAGTTTTCATCACGCAATAATCACTCAGTATGCAAACACATATAATAACACTAGCAAGTCCATGCATTTAAAACACATAATCACAGTAACTTTAACACAAGCATCATTTCAATCCCAAGTTTAAAAACAATATAAAAGTGCGACTATGAACTCACCTTAAACTCAGCTTCCACAAAAACAACTCACATTCTATAGCACACAAAAATAATCCACATTACACAAGGTCAAGCTAAAAGCTACAAACCATGTAATACACATATGATGGATGTCTAAGACTCATATGACCCACCATGGATCTCCTAGACACCATACTAACCACTACCATAACTTAATACTCACTAAATCCCTTGCACTTTTAAAATCAGAAAACGCAGAATTTTTGGGTACATTCGCCCACATAAAATCACGACAAATAAAGCTCAACAACTCACACCAAAAATTCACCATGGTCTCTCATAAGCATAGAAGCTAATCCCAGAAGGCCATGGACCAATAACACACACAAATACTCAAAAGAAAATCAAACTTGTCAACTACTCAAATTCGGATCTGAACGCACACCAAAAAGTTTTGATCAACACAAAATACCTCCACAAGTTTTTATCGCGAATCCTTTTCGTGGTAGTCTAATATAATCTAATACTTAACTATTACAGAAGGCCTAGTCAGAATACCACTTTTACAACCACAAAACACCCTCAAACTTTTACCCAAAATCTATCCCGGTTTGACAGCTTTGACACCTTAACAAAGAAAAATCAAAAGACCAACTTCCCGACCTTAAAATCAATCGTGGCTGGACTTTTTGGAAAGCTCTTTCATTAAACTTCAATTTAGACCTAAAATTAGTGACTTAACTCTTCACCATCTGTTATTTACACTCACATCTTTACAGCCATAATTTTCTGTCCAAACCCTAACACATAATCTAACGCGTTTTACACTCAATTCTCTTATCCAATAACCATATCATTAACAACTAATGATCCTAACATGTTTTACTTCATTAATTTATAGAAGTATATAAACCCTAGATTCCATCATATTAAATATTACATGAATCATAACAATAATTAAGTAACTACACGTAAGGATTAAAGATTTTACCTTGATTCTTGATTATTGCTAGCAAACTATGAAACCCTAATTTCTTCTTCTTGTTTCTCTTTGTGTCGACTTCTAATTGCATGAAAAAGGGATTGTAAACTTTGATTTAGTCGTAGGGCCGTGTACAATATTCCCTAACTCTATAGGATCCTACTTCACTCCTATGTCGAGCCGTTAGAAGCTCCTAACATGGGATCATTAGAATTCTCCTACGCATTAAATACAACCAAATATCATAGTACACCTCCGATCATGTTTCTTAAGACGTTCAAGCAAGTTACCAATGGAAGTCTGCCAGTTTTCTTAAGCCTAACATCGAATACAATCATCCGTAACAATTATAAACAAGCAATCAAACCATAATCAACATCTAGGTTTCACTACATCTAAGCAAACACAAGAAAATCTAGCCTAGCATGTTAAATAGAAGACAAGCGTAAGATATAATCAAACAACACATAGACATATTGAATGATTTGAAAGAATACTTATCTTTAATTGAACATGAAAGATTTAAGGGGTTGAAACCCTTGAAAAGATGACAAAATTCGGCCTAGGGTTTTTCGCTCAAAAGTTGCACACTAATGAATGAAATTTGGAAAAGTATTTATAGATTACAACATGTGATGACGTCATGTATTGGATCTTGATGCCATCAAATCGCCGCCTTAATAGAAATTGTATTGCCTAGATTTGATTTTGACGCCGTCATGTAGAGTTTTCCTCTGGGCCGTCACTAACACTTGAACCTTGACGGCCTTGGGTGACGCCGTCATCTCCTATGCACAAAAACTCTCTGGACCATCATGTGTATTTTCTACATCCACCTCTTTTGTAACTCTTGACGCCATCATGTAGGAAGTCGTGATGCCGTCAGGTACTGTTCCCAGCAAGGAAAATTGAGACTTGACCGTTTTCTTCACTTTTATACTCCAAAAACGTCCAAAATGCTTCCTTTTCCAGATTTCTCACCAAAAGTACCTAAAATGATAAAAGGAACGATTTAGGGCAATATTTGATCAAATAAACATGAATTCGGGTTTAAATGACCCCTTAAAAGTGGTACACTTTTCGCCTCATCAGTATCCAAACACTATTTGTGATGTGCTAGTGTATGATCTCTGTGCTTACTTTGATTAAATGGAACAATTATTTGTTATAATTACTTTTGTAATAGTGTTAAATGACCCGTAGCTTGTATTTTGATTAGAATAAAAGCGCATTTGCTTGAGGACAAGCAAATCTCAAGTGTAAGGATATTTGATGAGGCAAAAACTGTTACGGTTTTAGAGGGTCATTTAAGCCTAAGTCGTGATTCTTTGATCAAATATTTCCTCAAATCGTTCCTTTTGTCATTTTAGGTACTTTGGAGAAGAAAACTAGAAAAGGAAGCATTTTAGATGTTTTGGAGCATAAAAGTAAAGAAAATGACAAAGTCTCAAATTATGTTGTAAATAGTACCTGACGGCATCACACATTAACAGGTGATGGCGTCAAGTGTTGACAAAGATGTGGATATGAAGATTACACACGACGCACCAGAAATATTCTAGAGGTTGAAGATGACGGCGTCACCCTTTGTGACGACCAAGGAGGTCATGTTTTAGTACAAAGAGAGACGGCCCAGAACTTTAACAACCAGATGGCGTCAAGAGTAGATCTAGGCCATCAGGGAACCCTAATCGCGGCGAGATGACGGCGTCACGGCCTATAAGGTGACGCCGTCAAGTTGTAAAATCTATATATACTTTTCTATTTTCATTCATTAAAAGGGGAACTTTTGGTGTAACTTTGGAGAACTTTAGTGATAAACCCTAGGTCAAATTTCATTCACTTTGCAAGGGTTTTTCACCCTTGTTTCATCCATGCTTAATTAAAGATAAGTCTTCCATTAATCATTCAATATGTCTATGTGTTGTTTGATTTTATCTTATGCTTGTCTTTACATTAACATGCTAGGCTAGGTTATCTTTGTGTTTGCTTAGATGTAATGAAACCTAGCTATTGATTATTGGTTGATTGTTTGTTATTAATTGTGTTGGTTGAATGATATCTATGTTAGGCTTAAGAAAATTGGCTAACTTCCAATTGGTAACCTGCTTGATGTCTTAAGAAACATGAATATGATGTGAACTGATGAGGTGAAAAATGAACCGTTTTTAGGGAGTCATTTTAGCCCGGATTTGAATTTATTTGATCAAATATTGCCCTAAATCATTCCTTTTGTCATTTTAGGTACTTTTGGAGTGAATTATGGAAAAGGAAGCATTTTGGACGTTTTTGGAGCATAAAAGTGAAGGAAACGGCAAAGTCTTAATTTTCCTTTCTGGGAACAGTACCTGACGGCGTCAAGAGTTTTCAAGTGACGGTGTCAAGAGTAATACAAGAGGTGGAAGTGGATAAAGTCCGTGACGATCCAGAAGAGTTTTGCACTAGGGACATGACGGCGTCACCATTGGCCGTCATGGTCCAAATGTGAGTGACGGCCCACAGTAGAATTGCACATGACGGCGTCAATTCCGATTTCATTATGGGCAGCGAGTTGACGGCGTTAGAATTTCCTTCTTGACACCGTCACCCTGTAAAATCTATATATAGTTTTGCAATTTTCATTCATTGGAGTGTAACTTTTAGGGTATAACTTTGGAGATAAACCCTAGTCCGAATATAACAGCTTTTTCAAGGGTTTTTACCCTTTGAAACCTTTCATGTTCAATTGAGATAAGTACTCTTTCAATTCATTCAATATGTCTATGTGTTGTTTGAATATATCTTACGCTTGTCTTGAATTTAACATGCTTGGCTAGATCTCTTTTGTGTTTGCTTAAATGTAGTGAAACCTAGATGTTAATTATGGGTTGATTGTTTGTTTATAGTTGTTACGGATGATTGTATTCGATGTTAGGCTTAAGAAAACTGGCAGACTTCTAATGGTAACATGCTTGAACGTCTTAAGAAACATGATCAGAGGTGTACTATGATTTTGTGTTGTATTTAATGCGTAGGAGAATTCTAATGATCCCATGTTAGGAGCTTCTAACGGCTTGACATAGGAGTGAAGTAGGATCCTTTAGAGTTAGGGAATATTGTACACGGCCCTATGACTAGTATTAAGGAATACGACCCGTCATCCATGCAATTGTAATAAATTATAAACCTGTAAAAGATATCTAGGGAGTAATGAAACCTAAGTAAACACAACTTTCCCTATTATTGTTCACACCACACTAGTTTAATTAGATTCATTTTCATTTTTGTTATTTTATTTTGATAGAATCTTTAGTTATTGGGTTAGTTGGCTGGCAACTAATTCCGCCCACTCTTCCAAAACTGAGATTTTTACTTGCTTTAATAAAATATAAAAATACAAAAAGAATCATCCCTCACCTCTAGACCTAGTTTTTAGGCTTTCTAATCCTAGCAACACTATTCCTGAGTTGAACGATCAATCCACTGGTACAAACAGTTCTATTGGTCACGCCAAAAATGTATGAGGATAAGCCTATAGTCACACACGTTTTTTTCGTTGTGTGTCACTAAAAGTCCCGCCACCGTAGGTGGCATATGGTCACATTGTTGAGTTCGTGGCCTTTTCCATCGAAAAAGAGTGACCCAAACCCCGAATATGTGTGACAAATTAGGCACAAGTTTTGTTGGATTAGTCATTATCAATGACCATAAACAACTTATAGTCACACGAATATTTTTTGAGAGTGACAATTGTTCGTCCTTTGGCCATATATAATATATGTGACATTTGAGATGATATATTCAAGTAAATGTGTATTTTATGTGACTATTTCCCGTCATGTGGCCACATGAATATACAATAAATGTGACGTTTGTGATGATTTAGTCACACAATGGGTGTTGTTTTTTTGAAGTTAGTCACATACAATTTGACACAAAGTTGCCAAAAGTGTAAATAAGTGTGACCATATGCTGTTTAAAATAAAGAAATGTGTATTTTGTGTGACTATTGATCATCCAATGACCACGTGAATTTTATGTTTGTGTGGCCTTTTGTAATATTTAGTCACACAAAGCATGTTTGTTTTGGGTATTTAGTCACATACCATTAATCAAACAGTGGCCAAAAGTGTTAATAAGTGTGACCATATGCTGTTTAAAGTGAAGAAATGTGTATTTTGTGTGACTAGTGATCATCCAATGGCCACATGAATTTTATGTTTGTGTGGCCTTTTGTAATATTTAGTCACACAAAGCATGTTTGTTTTGTATTTAGTCACATACCATTAAGCAAACAGTGGCCAAAAGTGTTAATAAGTGTCCAAAAGTGTTAATAAGTGTGACCATATGCTGTTTAAAGTGAAGAAATGTGTATTTTGTGTGACTATTGATCATCGAATGGCCACATAAATTTTATGTTTGTGTGGCCTTTTGTAATATTTAGTCACACAAGGCATGTTTGTTTTGGGTATTTAGTCACATATCATTAAGCAAACAGTGG